>CABFOV010001025.1:8478-58024 GCA_902141375.1 Timema poppense
TTTAGCACCGCGTCTTACTACCCGTTCGGGTTATACGCTTTAAGTACTAATTACTCCAATGGATTAGGAATTGGGAAGGTTAAATTAGAGGAAGTGAACCTGCATTTGCATGGAGGGAGAGTGGAAAACCATTTAGGAAAAACCACCCCCAGTTCACCCGACCGAGATTCGAACCTCGATCTCCCCGTCCTCAGCAGTCGAGCTCAACACGACAAGTATGTTAGCCAACTACGCCACCGAGGCAGGTGTGTGTGGACTACATTTGAGTGGCATTATTTTTAAAAATTAAAATGGAAAGGCATATGCTTCACATAGGTAAATTCCTTAATTTATATCTCTCTGTACTATTTCATTAGGAAAATTGCAAAGATTCTCTATTGTCACATCCCAAGACATCTTTTTGTTAGGTACAGCGTGTTTACAAGGGGTTTTCAGGATGTTTAAATGAGATTCTAAAGAAACATTCAAAATATTGATTTGATTATTAGGTACTTGTTGGAATTTTTACAATAAGAAATATATAATTTTTGCTGATATATCATTTAATTGAGCTTAATCATGTTGACAATTTTTAATGGCATAGAAGGTGAGCTGTGAGATCGAAGGATTAAGATCAAATTTGTCAACTACTGAAAATAAGTTAAGAAACAACCAAAACACTACTCATAGAATGCCTTATTTCTGACCAATATAACTTCAATGAGAAAATAAAACATAAATAAATCTTATAAATTTAGCATTTTAGAAAACATTCTAAAAATTATTTAAGTACAATACAAAGACTTGAAAATTATGTACCAGTACATTTTTAATGCAATAAAAATGGAAAAAACAGTGTTGAATGCATTTACAATTTATGATTATTTTTTTCGATTGACTAGCATCGAGATATTTTAAATGTTGAAAATTTATTTTAAAAATAATAAATTAATGTTGAGTTGAATAAGTACATTTTATTAAACAAAATATTGAATATAGGCCAACAAAACACTTGAAAAGCATTGGAAAATTTAAAAAATTTAAATTTGAATGTTACATAAAAATGATCATAAATTACCATATTAATGTTTAAATCATTTAAAAGAATTTTTAATTTGTCAAAATATGATACATTTTACTAATAAAATAGTATTACCTTATTGGGACAATTTAAACAGATCAAAGTGTAGTATTAAGGCATGTCATTAACAATAAACATGGCACAAGAAATGTTACACTGAAAGTAAAACGTCATGAATCATATGTTTTTATTACATTAAAAATTTACTAGGACATCATTTTCAAGTCTTATTATTGTTGTATTATAGATTTGGACCTGGTGTACGATTTTAATTCAGCAACATACCGTGCCCTTTTCATGTTTAAAGGCTCATCAATCTTCTCTTTGTATGGAGGGATTTGAGGTGTCATAGTATTTTCTGGTGGAACATCTTGCATCATATACTTTGAAGCGCTAATAGAAAATAGCCGTATTCCACTACGTAGTGTGGATATCTATTTAGAGTAAAACACACCAGTTATTTTCACCACATCTTAGTACCTGCTTCAGTTGCACACATACAATTAATTAATCTAATGGGACATATTAGGAGAGTAGAATTTTAATAGGAAATAGACCCGCATTTATATGAAGCGATAATGAGAACACATTTAAAGTAAACCCCTTTGGTTCATTAGACTGGCATTCAAACCCTGATCTCCCCGTCACTTGCAATCCATTCTAGCACAAGTGGTGTATTCAGCTATGCAAACACCGATGTAGGTTATGTTTTCTAAGTGAAATTTCCCAAGAATGAAATATGGGTGCAAGATAAAATTTAACCCCATTCTCAAAATTGGACGCGGCAAATTTTTCTAACTGGAAATTCAGAGTTACAAATTTATTGGTTGATAAAGGGGTGAAAGACGTCACCACAGACAAGACAAACTTAGAAGAGAAGGATTTAAGGGCCATTCTTAAATTGAGGGGCAAATAGGAAATACAAAAATTTCAGGAAAAGTATAATTTATTGCCCGATTACACAACATGTATTAAAGAATTAAGTTATAATAGAAGAAGAGCTTGATTTTACAATTTTTTTTGTGTGTTTTTCTTTAGTTTTACCAAAGTGGCTACCAATAATCCATCACTTCGCTAATGCTGTTTCAGATGCACATAAATATGTTATAATCTCTAAAATCCAAATAAAATATGTATTTTACTAAGCATACAACTTTTTTCAACAATAATACAACAAAATTATACATTTTCTTAATTTATTGGAATTAGGATTTTGCAAGTGAAAAATCATACAAAATTCATAGGTCTTTAAAAGGAAAAGTGTTTTGTCCAAGCTGTATATTCGCTGTGGACTTTTGCAAGTGATATGTGACCATAAAACAGATCTACAATAACATTTTGTGATATTAGATCAGTTTGTAACTGAGCTGGAGTCGATGGGATCAGCTTGAAAAAGAAGACAAAATATGTAATTTGCTGCTAACATTACTACCCGAGTATGACAATGTAATTATCGGCTTGAAACTTCCAATGAAAACCTAACTGTAGCCCCTAAATTTCATGGAAAGTAAGGTAAGTTGTTGGTCAAAAAACAACAAAAACCTAGGACAAAGAAATTGTGAATATTCGTTCAATGTAAACTAAGAAAAATGAGGCTATTTATGTGGAAAAGCTGATCATTTTAGTGTTGATTGCTCAAATTATTGGCAAAACCAGAGAGGTTCTATAAGTAGAAGAGGAGGATGGAATTATCAAGGAAGAAGATTATAAGCCGGAGTCAGCAACAAAGAAAGACAGCGCAAGAAACATTGTTGAGGATAGCGCTGATAGTAGATAGCCTTGCATACAACCTCTTGTCAGTTCAAAAAATAAATAAAGTAGAATTTAAAGTGATTTTTATAAATATCTGTGTGGAAATAATTAAAAATAATACAAAATGAGTTTGTAAAAAAGTAAATAATCTTTTTGTTGCAAAGTTTCAGTTGGCTTTGCTATTCGGAGGCTGGATCAAGCTTAGTCGAGAAACAAGATGATACTTTGTAGCATCTACACTTAGGCGGTTCATAGCTACTGAATTAACCATAGAGCAAAAAGATATTAGATTCCCATATAGCGACAAGATAATAGATTCATGTCATAAGGATAAAACCACAAGACTTGCTTTCGAAAATCGCAAGGACCATGTCCAGCTCGCGTAATTGGAGAGTTTATACACTGTGACATCTGAGGTCCTACAACCGAATCAACCTTGTCAGGTGAAATATATTATTTATCTGCCATGAAGATGATTTTTCTTTTGTCTATTTAACTAAACAAAAGAGCAAAGTAGAATTAAATATGAAATATGAAGGCTGAGAGAAAACAAGCCTTTCTGGTCAAAATGGATAGAGGAGAATTTAAAAAAAACTGTAACAAAATGGTATAAACAAGAATTTACTGCTGGCTATGCTAAATAGAATTTTATCAGATAAAGTCTGTACAATGCTTTTAGAAAAAAGTCTTCCAAAAGCCTTTGGGGAGAAGCTATATGTTCTGCAGTGTAACAACTTAATTAATCATATATTTAATTGATCATCATTTAGAGCCATAGAAGGTAAAATAATAGCCGATATATATTTTTAAGACAAGATTTGTCAAAATTCTGTTTTTTGATGCAAAGACTGGTACCTAAAAAAAGGAAAAGCGGAGCCAAGCAGTAGCAAAGTTTGAATGTTTATTTATTGTGGCACAGACAATAGGCTGTGGGATTCAGAAATAGACTAAGATTATTATTTCATGAGACACCAGATTTGACGAAAGTTTATTATGTATAGCGTATAGCCCGAACTGGTAGTAAGACGCGGTGCTAGATAATAAATAAATAATATTATGTATAGCTGTATATATATTGGCCTAATTTAACAAAATTCCAATCTAAGAGGACATTAGAAAAATCTGACCAAATGTCCCAGATGATATGCACGAAGATGCTCATGAAAAATACGGATCGTCATGGACTGAAAGAAAGTGTTGAGTGTAAAAGCCTTATCTTAAATACTTCAAGGCTTATTCAGTATATTTTCTTGTAGATGATGAAGATCCAAAAAAATACAAAAAAGAAATAGAATTGGATTTTTAGGGGATAAGGGCCAAAGAAAACTAGGTAAAATCACTTTTACTAATGTGGATATTCCTGCGAATGCTTTATACACTAAATGGGTGTTCAGAAATAAGCAAGACGGTATCACAAAAACAATACTTTTTGTAAAAGGGTTTAAAAAAGACTCGTATATATGCATATTTCTACACTCCAGTGCCAAAAATGCCAACTATAATAAAATGCTTTAGTGCCTTGCACTACTAAATGGCCCTAAAATTAAACAACTTGATGTATGCCCACACCATTTTAAATGGAAACTTGGAGACCAGTGTAGCCTATATAATGGAACCTTGTTTATCCGGCCCCGATTGATTTGAATTTTCGGTTTATCCAAACTGAAATTTTGCATTGTGTGATGGCTTATGTGGTACGCCAGTCAGAAACAATGCTGGTCAAACTTATGGCGGTGAAACGTCTGCTTGACCACGTCACTCGTAAAAGCCATTCAAAATTGGTACAAGAAAAACTTGCTCATTATTTTACAAGTTAATAGTGGTTGTAAGCTATTTTAAGTTTTTTATAATTAGTTAATTGTGAAAATAAGTGGTGAATTGTAGTAATATATAATGTTTTAATATAACTTATTTTCCTTGTAATTTCTGGATTATTTGGATTCTTATTAATCAGGGTGACACCTAGTCCCAGTTGGGCTCTATAAACGAGGTTTCACTATATATTATATTTCCAAAGGGTGTTCCAGAAATTGAAAACCAGGTGCTAAGTTAAACAAAGTTCTTTATGGACTTTGAGATACATGTAGGCCCTATGGTATGGGATTACTGCTCTAGTGATTTTATTCAAAAACACGGTCTACACTTTTCGAAAAATGACACATTTACCTTGAGGATGAAGTCATAATGCTCATTTGGAGTGACAATATTTTTATAATGGGAAACAAGGCAATGGGTGAGCAGTTAATAGAACAGATTAAACAAGAATACCACATCAAGGATCTGGGTCGAGTGCTAACTTTTCTCGGAACAGAGATTGTGTGGTGTGAAAGTTTTATTCAGTGAATAAGTCAGTAGAAATTCATAAATAAGATTTTACAGAGTTTCAAAATGGCAGAACGTAAAGCTACAAAAATGCTGATGGAGGTGAATTTATAATATTCATCAGGGGATGTAATTACAATTTCTTAACTTCTTATAGGAAGTTTGAACTATCTTGCCAAAATGAGACCTTAGAACTACGCCTATAGCTTATTACTACTTCCGAACCTACAGTAGCCCCAAGGCTTCTTTGGTGTTGAATGACAGTGCACAGCTGACTTCTGACAGTCAAAATTTAGGTATGTACCTACATTTTGACTGTCAGAAGTGACAGCTGCTAAACACATGTTTTTGCAGATCATATGGTTCGGCGTAGGGATTTATAATTTGGTCCGGTAACATTTAAAAGCCATCAGCTGTCAGTCAGCACCAAATAAGCCATGGGGCTACTGTAGAAATATGTTTAGGTAAGTCTCACGTGAAGTTCTGCAAATTACATAGTGAAATACATAAAAGGAACGAACCACTTGAACTTGACATTCAGCAAGAACACAGGAAAGGAGGATAATGAAGCTCAAACTGATGCCTGAGGTGCCAAGAAATAAAATGCTATAGTAATCTCTTCAGAATAGATTAAGTACTAATGCCTGTTCATGAGAAATTCTCTTCCTGCGAGGCCTGGTTGGAGACTTTATCGGACTCTCTCCAACTGCCTACTTTATGATGGACAATCAGAGTGCATAAATGATGACCCAATCTCAAAAAAGTACTAGAAGATCAAAACATATTGCTATCAAAGCTCATGTATTAGAAACACAATTACAAAAGAACTTTTAAAAAATTGTTATGTAACTGCTGATCAAAATGTTGTGAATGTTTTCACAAAACCTGTTTTTTGAAAAATTGCATATACCATACTCAAGAGTTTACCTTTATTTAAAATAACTTAAAATTTTCACACAAATATTTTTATACAACTTCAAATCTAAAAATGTAGATTTAATTTGTACTTGAAATTGAAGGGGGGTGTTGAGAGATATAGTTGTAATTTCTATTATTGTAGGCTATTCATAATACTAATAGACTCCACTGTTAGCATTCATCAAATATATTTTTTCTAGTGACTTTTAGACTAACTACAGGAACATAAAATAAAATGTTTGTGTGAAAACCTTCTAATAAGATTATTAACCTATTTGCTTTTAAGATATAATTCAAAACAATTTACCTTTTGACGCGATACATACATTCTGATACTTTTATTATAAAAATGAAATTAAAATTCCAAATAAATTCGGAACTTCTGTATGTTTTGTTTCCTCTTTTTTTTAAACCTACCAAATACAAATGCGTACGGTCACAGATTACATAAAGCCGGATTCATTAAAAAAAATAGCACTTTCTAAATTATTATTATTATGAACGATTTGCTCAGACAGAGACAGGAGATAATGGTTCTGTCCGCTTCTACTTTTGAAAACAATCCCAAACCTGTGACGAGTACAGTTGTGCGTAAGTTGGGTTCAGATGGAACAAACAGATGTTCTCTATGAGGCGACGCGAACAACTTTTTACTAATTTCAGTTCTATGTTTTAAGATAGTGGAAGCAAATTTTGTTTTTGATCATCTGATAAACCAAGTATTAATGATGATTACGTCACTATTCAGTCCACTTAAAGCATCAGTTTCTACTTTATACTGACATGAGCGAAAATGCTTCAAAATGGTTAAACAATAGCTGGGAGTTGGCCTATATTTTTGAAATATTTAACTTCGAAAAATGACCCTTCACCCACCGCTTGTGTATGTTATGTTATGTATGTTTGTATGAGTAGACAGAGTAGCTATTAGATCATGCAACCACTGATGCGGACTATTTTAATCGTCCGAGACTATTTTAAATGATAGTTATTATTATTATTTAACTTGCAAATGAAGTCTACAATTTGCGTTAGGTGCCCTAGTTTTTTAATAACTTTCAATACACTACTTTTTGCGACCACAAATATACTATCTGGTAAAAAAAAGGCTATGTTTGAAAATACAAGTTTAAAAAATGGTCGTGAAAAAGTTTATAGCCAAGTAGCTCTAAAATTTTCGTTGGCTTGGATTTTTTAAGGGAGATGAAAAAGATACCTTGGAAGACCAGGTGTAGGTGGAAAGATAATATCTCCATTGAGAATAATTTAAAGTAGATTGGGTGTCAGGATTAAGTACCTACGCCTAATTACTTACTGATGTAAATTAATTATTCCATATCGTCTGTAAAAAAGTGACCGAATGGGATATTTCTTTCTCGAACACATTAATTTCACTGTTTGTTATAATGTGTGCGAACATTTTCTTATAGTCAATTTTGTTAAATCAATTCAAGTTTTTAGGTCAAGTTTATTATTAATGTTGGCGTGCTTTTTATTCTTCTTCTTCTCCAGTTCCAAATCTGTTACAGTCAGTCCCACTTGAGAGATGAAACTGAAAAAGCATCTTTTTCCTGTCATAGTTACAGCTCCAATGGGGACGTTAACAGACTGAGAGTGGACCTAATCCCCCGAGTTGAGCGCAAAAAAACAAGAGATTACAGACAGAACTGCTTGTTGCAGACGACGCAAAGACAACTCTTATTACTCTAGAGTCTAGACAGAGAGCAGACGAAAGTCTTCCACAACCATTAGTGTGATCTGTGGTTGAAAATATAGCAGACGATTTATTTTATATCAGTGCTACAAACATTCAAATATAATATATTTTATTAACTATAAAAATTATTTTGTTTGGGTATAATTTTTACTATTTGGTATATGAGTGATTAAATAATTTAAAACCAAGTATTCTGATTATTTCATATCAAACTCATTATAAAAGTTTATATTATGTAGTGCTAGAAAGTTTGCTAGTAATAAAACAATTGATATATTTCTAAACTATCTTTTTCAAAAAATGGCTGCTGTTAGAGTTAGGTTAGGACAATACACAAGAAAATGTGTACATTCTTTTCTATTACAATTGCATCCATTCAAAACAAAGCAAAGAGTATGTTTCCACAACTCGGGATTTCTATATGGTAAGTTTTGTTTTTATTGTTGAGGTTGTATTTTAAAATCTTAACAAGGAGACAACATATTGTTGATGTAATAAGAATCCTATTATATTATGTGCTGATATCTAATAGCTTAATATAATATATTTGGCACTAAACATTGTGGGGAAGGAGACATTAATGATTCTTTTAGAGAAAATATTTCCTTCCATAAAAAACTTACCCTGTAGTGTTATTTATTCCATAAACCCAAAAAACGTTACTCATTAAAATATTTTGATTGATTAGTCAAATAATTAATTATAAAGTCTCAATAAGAATACACACATGGCAACTTTGCACGGAAATAACTAGTCTCTAAATAAATTAATCCATCCATAATTGAATTTTAAAGTTTATGGACTTTGAAGGTTGAATTATGCTTGGTCGATTAGAACATAGTTTTTTTGAAATATTTGGTTAGGCTTGATTGATTTTAATAATTATAAACACTTAAAATATTATTTTAATGTTGCCCCTTTATTCCCTTATGAAACACAGATTGTAGTTCTCTAAGTGAATTAACATTACTCAAACTCTTACACATAGTTTTATTTAACTCTCTTACCACTCAACTAAATAGCTATGCCAAAAAGAAAAGAAAAACGAAAGTAGGTTGATATAGCTACAGAATTGCCAGCTTAAAAAACTTTACTACACTAAATCTTCTATCCAGAGGCGTTGCACCAATATATTTGGGAGGGGGGGTGAACCAGTGTTTTTCACAACTTTAAGCATGTAGCAAAGGAGAGTACAAGAAGGGCAATGTTGAGAACATGGGGGGAGACGGGTGGCATGAGGAGGCTCCCAATTATTTTTAACTTGGGGTGATGATCAAGCCTTGAACCCAGATTCTAGGCAAATGTATTTTTTAATTTATTTATTTTCAAGGCTTAGCCAGCCAATAATTTCAGGAGTGTTGGTGGGCACATCCCCCAATTGCTGGAAGCTAGAAATAATTATAATTGATAAACAATTCTAGAAGCTATCTGAAGGATTTTATATGGCAACATTACCCCCTAACTTCTGAAGGCTAAGAAAAATTCCAGAGATTGACAAACACGGCGGAAAGCCTGTCCCAACTTGTTGAGGTTTGATTAAGGTGACCTGTTGCAACAGTTTAGATGCAATATATTTGTAATCAAGTCAAAATAATTGTTGCTCAATAAAAGAAGTTGTGCGAGCACATGAGTCATTTGTTTACTTTTCATGTTTACCCTTCTTTGAAGCTGGTCAACATTGGAAACACCTGAAAATGACTTCTCTTTGTTCCTCGATTTCAACCATAGTGTATCGGAGGCCTTGGCATATCAATAGGTGGCACACATTCACACTTAAATTCATGTAATTTAGAGCTATCACTTTTTTAGATTGTATCAATACTTAGAAAATAATACTACCAATAATATAGTAAAATGTTATCAATGATTACAAAAAAAAGTTAGTATTTTCTAAACTATCCTTCATGCTGTATTCTTAATTCACACAGTTGATAAAAGTCTGAAGCAAGAAGCTTTCACTCTTTTTGTATTTAACTTTATACTTGTTTTACATTGAACATAAGTTTTTATTTCAGTCATAGGGCAAGAGTTGAAAATGCCATCATTGTCACCTACAATGTCTGAAGGAACTATTGTTAAATGGATGAAGAAAGAAGGAGATGCTATAGTGGCTGGTGATGTAATTTGTGACATCCAAACTGACAAAGCTATTATATCACTTGAAACTGAAGAGGAAGGAATACTCGCTAAGATTTTGGTAAAAGCTTAATTCCACTTTTTGTTGAGTAGACTAATCTTTGATTATATTAAGTTAATTAAACGGTTTTGGTAAAATGTTGCATATATTGTGCCGTATTATGCTGCATTAAAAATTATTTAATCAAAATTTAATCTATCAGGAATATTCACTGGAATGCGATTATTGCATCAGTAAACAAAACATTTACTTTGAGTTTTCTGGGAGATTTGTTACACGCTTTGGATGAACACATTTATTTTTAAATTTTCCAGTTGTCTTTGAGTTCCTAACCTCTAGCCAGATATCTTGAGGGGCAGTCATTCAGTATCTGTCATCATCGAACCCCATCTTCTTGCCTTAATTATTATTATTGTTTGTACCACCTGTTGTGAAAGATTTAGACTTAACTATTATGGATATTGGATATATATATATATATATAATGTGTATGTGTGTATGTATGTATATATATAGGCTAAAGTAGAATGTATGTATACTATTATGGATATTGGATATATATATATATATATATATATATATATATATATATATACACACACACACACACACATTCTACTTTAGCCAATTACGAGACAAAATTTATTTACTAGACTATAATATTGGTTTCTTTTGATTATTTAAAAAGGGGCTCATTGCATTGTGAAGTAATTTAATCATGTTTATACTAGACCCTGTTATTTGTCTGCTTATATAGATGGTTAAGCCAGCTTAACTCCCTTGCCAAATACAAAGGCTCATAAAGCTATAACCGATTTGATGATATAGTTGGAAGATTCTCCGGTGCTCACAGTGGGTAACACATGCTTCAACCCCTTTAAATTTTGTTAGCCCCCAAGTTAATGGTTCTGAATCTTAATAAGTGAGTTTGACACCTTAGCTCGGTCATTAGAATTTTTGCCTATTGAGTTAAGAGTCTTGGGTTTAATTTTTGGCATGGGCGAAAAATGTATCATTGGTGAAATGTTGGTTTCCCCTTTCATAGTGATGAATTAACAAGTGGGTGCTGGGTATTGTGTATGTTCTAGATTGCGTTAAGATTAGTTAGTAAATAGTGTGATGATATACTCAGTCGGTTCATAAATTGCACGTTTAATGTACCTCAAATTAAAAAAGTTTGTTACAAATGTATTAACTCAGTGTACTGCGGCGCTGATGGGTCTAGGTTAATTTTTCAAAAACAAGTTATTCGAAAATCAATTTATTGAAGGGTGACCTGGTGGTCTAGGGGTAAGGTGTTGGACTTCTGTGCTTGGGTCTGGTGTTAAATCCTCGGTCTCGGCACAGATTTATCTAATTACCAAACCCCTCCTTCACCTCTGACAAGACATATTGTGAATGTGGGGAATGCCAGGCCTCCATCGGGGTTCGAATTCCACGTTAAACTGTAGGTCCTCCATTTCATCTAACAACCACCCTACCATAATACATTAGCGTAAGTGCGTATAACCCGAATGGGTAGTAAGATGTGATGATGATTATGATAATAATAATAATAATAATTATTATTATTATTATTATTTATCGAAATCAATTCACCGAATACAAAACCATCAAAAGTAATTTTGTCAAAAATAAATTTTTTGAATCATCAATTTTCCGATTGATATGTTTGTTGAAACCACATTTTTCAAAAATCAATTGCCTGAAAATCAATTTCTAGAAGTGAATTTACAGAAAATCAATTGTTCAGCAGTCAAATAATCGAAAATGAATTTTTAGAACAATCCAATTTTTGAAGAATCAGTTTTACGAATTGCAAGTTTTCCGTAAACTATTTTATCGAGGACTATTTTTTCTAAAATATTATCTATTGAGAAAACTATCAAAAAATGCTATTGTAAAACAAGTTTTTCAAAAATATATAACTCAAAATTTTAAACTTTTTTAAAAACATTAAAACAACAATGATTTAATTTAAATGTGTTTTATAATTTTTATATTTCTCTGTTAATTATTTTAATAGTTATTAATTCTGCTAACACCTCCAAAATAACTATCGTAAAGCAAGTTTTCTCAAATTATGTTTTTTGTAAATCAATTTTTTGTATCTATCAACGCACAAACCCTTTTTAAAACACTATACAAAATAATCAGAATTATTTCTTAAACTTTAACACAGCACATCTTAGCAAATTGAAATAAATTTATTGTTATTTTTACTGGCTATTTATTTTAATGTTAATATTTTTTATGGACAAATTTAAAAAAACATCTTCAAGGTATTAAATTTCATTACAAAATAGTATTCACACATAAGCTAGTATTAGTACCCAATGTGGTGTGAAACAGCTTGCAAATAGTCGCATGCATTCCCATGTTGGTCCCAGCCAGCAGCAATTTTCCTCAACCTTTCCGTGCTGTTTCGGTATTTATTACATTGACGAGGTTCCTGCCCACTGATATACTGCTCAATTCACACCTCATTGAGAAACTGCTCCATTTTGATTTCTGAGACGAATTTCCAAATACTGGGATGGCTTACAGAGATATGTTGTTGGAACCCTCTGTGCTATCCTTTTATATTGTTGTTTTTCTTGGGTAGCCTCTGAAGAACACTATCATGACAGTTCCAAGTTTGGTTTGCATAAATTGGAAGGCAGCGGCCTTGTGCTTCTTGGGGAAATACATTGGTATTGCACAAGGAATCAAAAGTGCTCACGACTTCTTCATTAGGAACAAACGCAAGAGCGGGTAACATGCGAAACTTTATTGAAAAATCGGCATCATTCTCATAGCGTTGTTTCAAACCATTTGTTTTAATTTTAAGAAAAATACACTGGCAAAAATGTAAGAAACAGCCACAATGATTTGTAAGAGTATACTCATCCTTCACTGCATTTATCATTGACATCTCAAAGTCACTCATAAAAGTTTTGGAGCTACGAGCTGGCTCTAGCTCCTCTGCCTTTCTTAAAGGACAAGAGTAAGTTCCTTACTCTTGCCCGCTAGAAGTTCATACATAAGTAGGATGGAGCTATTTGCTTCAAATCCCTGAATAATATACAACTGCTCAAATGGAGGTGGAATAGTCTTAAAGATGCCGTCAGCATACCAATGCTTGGAACCTCCAAGAAGCTTTAAGTTTCTTCAAGTAGAAAATATAAGTATCGCGTCATATTGAGGTCCTGAATCATACATTAAAAACTCTTCTCCATTTAAAGTTAGCTTGTATTCATCAGGAAACACAATGACGCAACGTAAATTAGGAGCAGCTTGTCCAGCATTTGCTTTCATTCGAATATTTCTTATTGTTGGTTTCATATTTGGTACACTTAGTAATTTTGCAACAACACTTTGACTAGCTCCACTCGAGACGGAAGCCAAGACACAAATTGGTGTATCGCGGGTGTTTTTTGCCGTGTCACGGATATTTGCCGTTAGATTCTCTGCATCCACATGAGTAGCGTCCCCTAGAGGATTATGCTCATTTCTCTTACTTAAAATAATACAATCAGATTCTGTAATGTATCACGCGCCACACTTTACACTTTGATATCGTTCACATTTCTAACAAACCCTTTCTACAACTTGATTTTCTTTGTAATATAAATGACCGTCAAGTAGGAGTTTACATCTTCCTTTTTCACCCATCACAAACTTTAACGCTATAACAATACTTTTAGATTGAAAATAAATGTTAACAAACTTTGTATTAAAGAAGATGGAACCTGAATGAGGCTAATGAAATGTGTCAAGCTTCCTCTTCGGACTGTTACAGGGAAGGGAATCATGTACCCCTATCCTAACCCCCTAACTACAATACCCTACACTAATTTTCTAAGAAAAGTTTAGTTGGCTTAAAGTAAAAGAATAATTTTTTAATGAGCAGCGCACTTTAACTTGCGCTAAGATCAAGCACAACTCTTAGAAATTTATTTAATAATGTAATTTTTAAATAATTTAAAATTACTAAGCCTTGCATAGAAAGCTAGAATTTGATTATACTTCGAACTTATCGTTAAAAATAATTATTTCTAAAACTTCCTTTTTGAAACATTTATTTTGAAAAATAGGAAGTAAATTCATTTTCAAAAAAGAAGTTATCGAAAAATTGGTTTTCGAAAATTTACATTTCGAAATATCTATTTCCCAAAAAATGATTTCGGAAAATTTATTTTCAAAAAACATTATTTTGAAAAATATGTTTTCTAAAAACTATTATTTCAAAAAATTTCTATGTCGAAAAATTACTATTGGGTAAACTCACCGGCTATCAGCACTGATGTAGGTGCGCCGTGTGGTGATAGCACAAAGCGATGCAATGCTTTTAAATAAAAACCCAAATTAAGTTGATGTGAGCAGTAACCATGCGCTGTTCGCATTTTGTAACTACTTATATTCTAAATACATCTGACAAAATCAAAAGTTTATGCACAAAGTTAGAGTTATGTTTTACCCATATTACAAATAGTTTGAATGAAATGTTTCAAAATGTCAAATAAGTGAGGGCAGGAAAAGAACTTCAACCTTTAATCTTGAAACATTTAAGGTTGCTTCAGAAAAAAAATAGTATAAAGGTCTTCCTTGCTAATTCTGATCACAGTAGAACCGATGGACTGGGTGTGTAACCTATTTTCTGCTACCACGGCACATACCCAGAGTAAAACTGTGCCGCAAAAGGTTTAGGCATGCTAAGTGTGTGTGTGTGTAAATATAATTTGTGTCATATCACTTTTTTTCTCCAATAAAGGTTAGCTTATTGTATACCAGTGTTATTGTATACCAGTGTGTGTGTGTGTGTGTATACATACACACGAGTTACTGGCATAACTTATTGTATACCAGTATATATCAACTTATTGTATACCAATGTGTATATACACAAATGCATGCATGTACATTACTGGTATACAATAAGTTGAACTTTTAAATAAAATAGTGATAGAACACACATTATTGCACATCTAAGACATTTTTTCTTTATTGTATCACTATATTTATATATATATATTTCATTTTTAATACTACACACCCAAGAAGATGGCAAATTAAATAATACCAAGATTTATAAATATTGGGTGACCTGGCGGTCTAGGGGTTAAGGTGTCAGACTTCTATGCTGGCGGCCGGGGTTCGATCCTCGGTCCCAGCAAAGATTTATCTGATTACCAAACCCTTCCTTCACCTCTGACAAGACATCTTGTGAATGTGGGGAATGCCAGGCCTCCACTGTGGTTCGGATTCCACGTTAAACTGTAGGTCCTCCATTTCATCTCACAATCACCCTACCATTACACATTAGCGTAAGTGCGTATAACCCGAACGGGTAGTAAGACGCGGTGCTAATAATAATATAAATATTGATAATTTTGAATAGAAGAGCAACTAAAACAAAAGTCACTAAAATCACAAGAGAAATGAAATCTTTTGTTATAGACATTAAGTTGTTTATTTGGTCAGTATTGGAAATTTTAATTTATTTATTCAATAATATACATAAATTATGGAAGGTTTGAAAGGTGGTTCAGTAACCCAATAATTATTGTAAACATTAGTTTGGGGCTTTATATTTGTGACATCTCATTTAAAGACTTATAGCCAGTTTCATAGTCAAATTTAGTACGCCTCAAATGCGGTGCTACACTAAGTAAATGATGACACCTACTTAAACCAGAATGGAATGGGCCACTTTCCTATGCGAGAACGGCCCATTCCATTTGAGTTTAGGTAGGTGTCGTCATGTACTTAATGTAGCGCCGCACTTGAGGCGTACTAAATTTGACTATGAAACTGGCCCATAGGTTTGGCAGTTAAAAGTGGTTTAGTTAGAATGGATATTTACCAATAACTTATATATAATAATTTCATTAGTAGGCAGAGATTTCAAATATTTCTTCCAACAAGTTATAAAGATAATTATATCTGATTGGCAAAAGTTGGGTTTTCTTCAGGTATCTCGTGACTGAGGTGAGCTATAATTTTAGAAAACATTTTGGTTACTGTCCTGAGGCACTGTTTAATAAATGATGTCTAACATTAATTAAAATTAAAAGCACAAATGTAAGTAAAATGAATGTACCAGATTAATAATCATATATTAAAACCAAGATCAATTTACAATTGGAATCATAAACACAAATTTGTAGTCAATATTATTAAAGTAAATAGTTAAACTTGATTATAATGTTTATAAAGTTATAAAAAACATGGAACATTTAAGAAAAACGACACCATTAACCTTTAAAAAGTTACTGAAAATTCGAAATATAAATAAACCAAATATTATTGTCAGTTAATTTGTCCATTGTACCTTCATATACATTTCATTTATGGGGGATCTTTCGGCAATTCCTGCCATTATCAGTCTGGAAGTAAAAAAAGGGAATGGATTGTAAAATTAAAAACAGTAAACTGAATAAAAACAATAAGCTAAGTAAATGTATAACAAGAGTATAAGTTACCTTGAAAGATTGGGCTGCTGTGACTCATCTGAGCTATAAAACACAATTGAGGAGTGATAATAATGTGTTTGTTTAGGCGAGAGGGAAGGGGAAGGACATGGTGGCTACAGACAGGGAAAAGTCAGGGAATTTTTGGGTGACAGGGAAAACAGGGAATTTAACTAAAAATAAGGAAAAGTTAGGGAATGTAAAAATATGTCTAAAATTTCCCTTTTATTTTGCAACCAAACACTAAAACAAAAGTTAATAATACATAAATAAAATAACATTTTAATTTTTAAAATAACTGATAAAACCGTTTACTTTTTTTAATATGTGATCAATAATAACAAAAGTCGTCATCCACCATTAAAACTGGAAAACCTGGAAAAGTCAGGGAATTTTGTAAAATATATAAAATATATTTTGTAGCCACCCTGAAGGATAAAAAATGGTGTGTTAAGTGGTAGGGAGGAGGGGGCGGGGGTTGTTAAGAGGTGGAAAACATTATTATTATTAGCACTGCATCTTACTAGCAAATTTGAATAAAATGTTGGAATTAGATGGAAGCTGTTTGTTTATGTTATTATTTAATTATTGTTTATTTCTGTCAAGATAAATATGAAAATGTTCCCAAATATCTAGTTCAATTCCTTTATGACAAGTTTTTATGATTTCCAGGGCATCATTAATTGTTGGGGGCAGATGTAGTTAATGTATATTTATTAATCTGGTCCATTCATTTTATTATGTATTTTTGCTTTTAATTTTAATTATTGTCAAACATCATTTAGGTGAGCTAGTTTCTTTTAATAAATGATTGTTTTTTTGTATGTAAAATAATTATAAGTAGGAATGTTTTGTTTGGGGGTTTCTTAAATTCCCAATATTTTGTATACTGTTGCCAAAAATATATATACCAACTACCTGATCCCTTTTAAAGTATATCACCAAAGGCAGTTTAAGAATCCTACTCATGTAAGACGCTTACTCATATTGCAATGTAAGTATTAAATGTTATTCTATGATGTGTTAGGTGCCTGAAAATACCAAAGATATCCCTGTAGGACAAGTTATTGCCCTCCTTGTTGGGGAGGGGGAGGACTGGAAGTCTGTGGAGGCACCAGGCGGCTCCTCCCCTCCAGCATCCTCATCTCCGCCGTCCTCTGGTGCACCACCTCCTCAACAAGTTGCAGAAGGCACCGGTGAGTTTGGTTGACTCATACTTGAATTATATTTACTGAATAGCTCTTCACTCTTGAGATAACAAGTATTTTAATTGAAAATGGAATACATTAAATTACTATACACTCTGGTTTCAAATAAAGAGCAGAATTAACTCACAATCAATAAACTTGGTTTATAGGCCTAGTTGTTTCTGGTTTAATGTGTAATCTACCTACCCATTGAAATGTTTGGTTCTAGCTCACTATAATTTTTTATGTCCATTACTGTTTCCAGCCTATGGTCAGTTTTTTATTCAAGTCATATTTTCCACTACAGGCTGGATAGGCCTGTCATAGCTTTATATGCCTTATAATCTAACTTAAGACTAGGACAGGCACAACATCAAGTCCCCGGCCATCAATTTACCAATGTAAACCCATATTTTCATCAATGATAAATTTTCAACCATACCAGGAATCAAAGCCGGTACCCTTAGCTCGGCAGGTGGACACGCTACCAACTGAGTTAAGGTGTTGTACAGCTCACTATAATGATGGATACATTAGAAAAAAAATGGGGAAATTAAATAACCATTTGAAAGTGTAGAGCTTACATTAACTCTAGGTGTGAACAACCTCTCAGAGAGACTGGTTCAAATCTCACTTGAGGCAGATTCTAGTTTTTACTTGGTAAAAACCAGGTATATTACTAGTAATTTGGTGTTCACTAAAATCGTGTTTTACTGGATTGTCAATAACTGAATGATCAGGGTTTGAATCCCGGTCAGGTGTGCTAAGTGGTTTTTTATTAAGGGACTCCCACTTTCCATCCACACTAATGTAGGTTCACTTCCTTTAAATCTACCTTCATCATCCCTATATAAATAGGGTAATTAATGTGTATGTATAATCAGAATGGGTACTAAGATGTGGGGAAAAAATTGGCATTAGCTACTGAACACAGACTTTCATTTAGATTATGCCACTCATATTATCTCGAGACTAGATAGAAGTCATGTTATTTTCTAAAGTATATTCTTCTCTTGGGTACATTCCTTCACAGATGTATTTGTCTTAACTATATAGCTATAGTATGTAACAAACGTTATCTTTTCAGTTACTGGACAAGAATTGAAAATGCCTTCATTATCCCCAACAATGTCTGAAGGGACTATTGTTAAATGGCTGAAGAAAGAAGGGGACCGAATTGCTCCTGGTGATGCAATCTGTGATATTCAAACAGATAAAGCTATCATATCACTTGAAACTGAGGAGGAAGGCATTTTAGCCAAAATTTTGGTGAGTTTTGTTCTAGCGGTTTTATGAAATTTATCACAGACAAACTTTTCATCCATTGCTTATTGTTCACATTTCTGAGAGGGCATTTGTTTGATTCCTGTAGGTGCTATCCCCAGTTAGCTCAGGTTAGTCAATCTTGAAGAAAAGCTGGCGTTTGTGTTATTATGACCATTACACTTAGTATCATCCACTAGTTTTAGTATTAACTTTGCTTCCAACTTCAACACATATAATAAAAGCAGTTTGCGTCAGCAGTTGGCAAGACTTTTCTAAAAAAAAACTTTTTAAGAAGTTGAAGGCTGAAATTAGTAAAATTTATTTTGAATGATGGTATTCTTGACCGAGCTATAAATCATTCACGAGCTAAGTTTACCTGGATGACAGCTCAAAATGTTACTAGAAGTTATCCCTAATATATCACTACGCCAGCAGCTGACATCTATCACTTTGGATGACTGTAATGAAAACAAATGGTGATATATTAATGTAATAGTTAACCACAGTAATTTAGGCCAATATTATTTATATATTTATTTGAGGTTGGACACAAAGTGTATTTATCGTTTTATTCTACTTAAAAAAATATTCACACCACTTTCACAAAAACTTCTAACGAACATAGCTTCAAAATGGCGACTGACGAATTTAGACCATATGGTTGAACATGACGGTAAACAAGTTTTTTACAATGATGCAGACACGCAGTTGATGAAAATATTTTATTCAGTTAAATATTTCAAAATATGATAAAATAATCATAAATTCATTTATTGTATGTAAGAAAAACACAAGAATTTTCTCTTTTGCAAGTAAATATGATGCCTGTATTAAAAGGTATTGATGTGTGCACTATATTAAACATAATAAATAACGTTCCAAAATGAAAAATAAGTAGTTTTAATTATGTTTAAAATATTGTTTCGAATTGGATAAAAAGAAATTATTTTAAAAAATGAAATATTATGAGAAAACTTAAGTTTACATTATTTTAAATGTAATATATAACAGGTAATTAAAGATCTTTACATTTATAACAAAACTGTGATCTTTTACAAGTGTTGGCAACCCAAAACCTAAACATAAGATTTTCGAACTGTCATCCAGGTAAAAACCTATCGTGAACGGAATATATTTTTATTCAAGCCATGTGTTCTCTACTACTGGCTTGATTGACCTGCTGTAGCTTCATATACCTTATAATATAACCTCACATATCACCAATGGGAAATGATTTGGTCATGCCAGGAATCGAACCCAGGACTCTTAACTCAGTAGACAGACACACTACTGACTGAGCTAGGCTGTCTGATCGACAGAGTTATTAATATAATTTATTTTACTAACAACCGATTACAATATTTGCAAGACATATTTAACCTAGCTTAATTTAAGAAATCTCTTGCATAATTTTGTTTATCTCTGGTTTGAAATGGAAAAATAGTAAAATAGGCCAACATTTTCCAACACACAAAAAATATTTTAGTTAAAAAATTATAATAAAAATAGGCTTGAAGAGCACAGCACTATTAGACAATTGTGATGTTGAATACTCAAGAAGTCGGTTCATCACATTCACATAAAAATTGATAATAATGGCTACGCTTATAACGTTTAGTCAATTTTACATTCATATGGAAACAGATACACTTCTCAGTTTATATAGTTGTAGTTTGGATTTGTTGTATTTACCAAGACAATGTTAGATATTTGAAAAAAATATCTTATGTGCAACAACAATTTACTATAACGTAATTATACTTTCTGTTGAAGAAACCACACACCGTCCATTGCTACTACCAAATCAATGATTTAGTGAGATCTTTGGACTGGTGTGTGATGGCTCCTTGAGAATCGCTGATGTTGCTGGAAAGATGACAAATTTGATAATTTAGAGGAAATAAAAGTCATAACAAGGTTTCCATAGGTGAACCTGCGGAAGGATCATTACCCTTTTCTCTATAGTACTCTTGATATTTCTCAAAAGCAAACCTCCACCCTAATGACCTGATGGCGGGCCTGATAGGTCTGCATACCTCACTGGTTGGGGGGGGGGCACTCTTGTGAAAACCAACACTTCACAGTACTTGTGAAAGCAACACTCGCAGCACTTCAAATGTGCAGCCTTAAAGTGTATAAAGTATAAACCTTTTATGACTTGTATTGCAATTTAAGACTAAAATGGCCTATAAACCAGAATTGACTGGGCCAGTTTAATATGTGAAAATGGCCTATTCCATTTTATCATTGATAGGTGTTGTCTTGTATTTAGTATCGAGCCACACTTGAGGCATAATAAGTCTGAAAATGAAACTGGTTATTTGTCTCAAAAATAGCACTTTTAAAACAGTAAACTAATATTTTAAATTTTTCTTTTATTAGTAAATTATAACAGTTCTTGAATTTGCCAAGTCAGAAAGTGCACATAACAAAAATATAAAGGTGTTGTCAACCTCGGTGGTCTTGGGATAAAGTGCTCGCTTTAGGACATGATATTTGTGGGTTCAAACCTAGCCAAGTTCGATGGATTTTTCTTTAGTGATAAAAATATGTAGCACAACTTTCTTTAGAGGAGAAGTAAAGCCTTAAGTCACATGTCATTGTGGCATGTATATTATCTTATTGTTTTAATTCATAAAGTTTCACAACATTTTAAGTGTACTTCATAGACACTTTCTATGCTTTAACAAAGCATCAACTCACCCACAATTTAGCGTTCTTGGTTTTATTACTAGCCGATAGAGCTGCGACGGGTTGCAGAATATGAGCAGTTTATAAGTCCCTGATTAAAAAACAACCTAAATTCATTATATTCTTGACACATAACTGACACATAACTAATGCACCATAACCATCATCTAAAGATATTCCACATATAAAATGGACTGGCCTTGTACACTGCAGACAGAATTGAGCTCTTGATGTTTCCTTTCCACAAACAAAGCATTCTTCGGTCTCTTAATGTGTTCCACTACCTGATAAAGGTTCTCCGTAGAATGGAGTGGCATTTTCTTTTTCTTTATCAAAAATAATTTCACTTTCAGCTGATTTTATTTTATTTGTTACATCTTGTTCAGTGATCTGGTTAGTTATTGCTTTAAGTTCCTCTTCATACTCAAGTTTACGAATCTTCTTACGAGGTAGAACTAAAGTTGTGAGTCCTCTTTTCACTTAGGCACCAAACATTGTTTAATAAGGAGGTTGCTGGATTCCTTAATGAAAAGTCGTGTTTTTGGTAAACTGCACAAATTTTAAACCCTCTGACCAGTTGGATGTTTGGTTATCCTTCAACCATGCAAGTAACATATCCTGATTAGCTTTTTCAACCGAGCCTTGGCTCTGACTATGGCGAGGCCTACCATGAACAATTTTAACTCTGTACCACATTGAACAAACTTCTTTGATAATACTCTTCGCAACTCGCGTCCATTGTCGGACTGAAGAATAGCTGGGGAAGCAAATATTAAGAATATCTCTAGGAGATTATATGCTACTTCCTTAAGCTGTCTTAGATTTCACTGCTCTTAGTTGTACAAATTTTGTCAAATTGGCTTGGTAGACCATGATACATTTGAACTCCCCATCCTTTTTTGACTGCATATCAATCAAGCCAACCTGTTCTCTCAAGTTAAGTTCAGACGAAATAATTGGCTTTATAACCAGTCCTTTTTTTGGTGCACTCTGTTTGGCCTGGCACTGTTTACACAGAGAAACGTAGAGCGAAACAACTTAATATATTATATTTTTGTATTGGACCTGAAGTTCTTTTAACATACGGGTTCTTCTCCCATGCCCGGTTCTCAGATAGGTTTCAGATAAAACTTTGTAAATTTCATGATTTTGTACAAAATTCTGTATTTTGGACTCACTTGTTTCAAAAGTGAAATCAATCTTGAGGAGTCTCCCACTTGCAATATATCATAATTCATAATGTTTCATCCTCTTGTAATCTTGGGGCTGCTTCTCTCTTGTTTTCTCTTTTGCAAAAATAACCTCGTCAACAAGTATAAAACTACTGTTATTCCCATGTTTTCTTAACACAATTTTGTTTAACTTTTCATAAAAAAAATTACAAGAAACAATTTCATTACTTTCACTCATTGTCATTAGTGCACAAACACACATGGCACAATACACGGAACAACTACAGCAGCATGCCATCTCTAAACCACATGGTTTCTGTTGCTTAGATAGATGTGCAGGCAGATGCGCAGTGCACTCTTCTTTTATTTCTAACATACACAGACATACCCACACGATTACCAGTATTCACCATTTTGGACCTTTCGATTACTGATACACACCGGTGAAAGACTGTAAGAGGAATTTCACTTCCAACATCCACCAGTGTAGAGAAGTGAATTCTGGAAATTGCAGTTGATTAACGGCAATCGTCACGTTTCCAGCTTTCATGGTAACATATACATGGGCGTCACAAGCACTTTTTTTCTTTTGCACCGCATATTAGTACCTGTTCGGGTTGTACGCTTAAGTACTAATTACGCTAATGGATTAAGAATGGGGAAAGGTGACCTGGCGGTCTAAGGGTTAAGGTGTCAGACTTCTATGCTGGCGGCCGGGGTTCAATCCTTGGTCCCGGCAAAAATTTATCTGATTACCAAACCCTTCCTTCACCTCTGACAAGACATCTTGTGAATGTGGGGAATGCCAGGCCTCCACCGTGGTTCGGATCCCACGTTAAACTGTAGGTCCTCCATTTCATCTCACAATCACCCTACCATTACACATTAGCGTAAGTGCGTATAACCCGAATGGGTAGTAAGACGCGGTGCTAATAATAATATTTGATTAAAAAAAATAACTTTTAAGGGACACTTTGCAAGAAATTATTTACTTATTTTAACATAATTCTAAGCTTAAGATAAAAACCAAATCCCAGTCTGTGGTTTACCAATAAACTAAACATGATAACATTTACACATATAAGGTCACGGTTCAAATACGACTTAGTGTATTTCTATTTTCACACCATGTACATTTTCGTGCATTTCCTTAAGAAATGTATCTTACTCATCCTGTGTTCTTAAATTATTGCACGGTACAGATAGTCTGAATTGGCATAAAGACATGCGGCACTTAAAAAAACTTACTGCGGATGAGTTTTACTAAGTTTTTGTAACTGAATGTGGTTCAACATTATAACAAACTTGTAAACATTCAAATATTAATCGCACAGAAACTTAAGAGTCGATATGAATAAAATCAGAGTTGCACAAGTGAAATAATCACTTGAAGTAGTATATTTATGCAGATAAGTTAGTTAACCTCCAAGTCCTTGCATATTCTCTAATATTCAGGTTCAGATTGTGTGGCCAAAATGAAGATATGTATTTGACAAAAATAACACCTATCTCTAAAATGAGTATAAATTATTTGTACTAGGTGTCAGAAAATTCTGCAGCGATTCCTGTAGGCCAAACAATTGCTCTAATTGTGGGCGAAGGAGAAGACTGGAAATCTGTTGGATCTCCCAAGGACACTTCATCTACACCTCCTGTTTCAAGTGAAACTGCACCAAAAGCATCTTCATCGTCATCATCATTAAAGTCACCTATGTAAGCTTAATATTGCTTGCCAAAGAGGTTATTACAAACTTTTAATTAAAAGAATTTGGTTTTACATTTTTATATTAAGCCTAACACTCCAGTTTCCTACTTTTCTAGTATAGCGGTTGATTTTTATTAGCGGTCTGTGAATATTTAAATTCTAATTTGCAAGTCAAGTTGAGCTTTTAATAGATAATTGGGCTCAATATTGGAAAATTTATGAGCTTAAAAATGTTGAGCATCTTTGTTTAGTGATGAATGTTTGACAAACTCAAAATAAAACAAAATTTAATTGTTTTGTGAAATTGTTTATTTGATATTTTAAATTTGAATAAGGCTCCAATATTAATTTGAATGCAAATTAACATCTTAAGTTAGACATACTTTTACATTCTTAGCAGATATTATTGTTTTTTGCTGATGTTACCTAAAATTGACATAAAAAAGTACCAAATGTATTATTACAATTTTCAAATTTTATTGTATTTTCAAAAGTTTTCTCCACCAATTTACTTTACTTTACATCCATTACTGTTTCCAGCCTGTGGCCTGAATATGTTTTTTTTATTCGAGCCATATATTTTCCACTATCGGCTGTAGCTTCATATACCTTATAATCTAACTTAAGACTAGGACAGGCATAACCTCCAGTCTCTGTCCGTTAATTTATCAATTTGAAAGGGTAAACCCATATTTTCATCAATGATAAATTTTCGGCCATGCCGGGAATCGAACCTGGGACCCTTATCTCAGTAGGCAGACATGCTACAAACTGAGCTAAGGTGTTGGACCCCTCCACCAATTAATTACCTTTGGTAAAATAAAATGTAAATTAAGTTTCTAAAATGGCCAATTATGACATATTTTGACTGACGGCAAGTACCAAAATTCAACTTTTTATGTAATGAAGTCCAATTATTTTATTTACTACAAATCATGGTCTCTAATAACTATTAAATTTTTTTTTAAATGATTCATATTATTAATTATATATAAGATAGTTAATTTTAAGCTACTAAAAAAATTTATTTTAACTTTAAAAACTGTATCTATTCTTTTCGTTGTAGAACTATTAATTTTCCTGTTATTTAAAAGATATAATTTTAAAAATTTGACTTATCTAAATCATATTTTCATTAAAAAAATATTTTAAAAAAAATCTTAATAAAAACAATTAATCAATATTTATATAGTAATTAAATTTTAACACAAGATATTTATTGAACTCAAGCTTTGACTCAGCTCGGAAATCACAAGCTTTATGAAAAGCTCACTCGAATGAAACAATTTATTCTTGCTGATCCCGCCTTAGTTGGTATATTTTAGGTGTGCTATCCAAAGTTAAATTAGTTTGTTAGTTGTGAGCTTATATAACTGTGTGATTAGAGAATATACAATTAATACTTATAAGTAGAGACGGGCTGTTTAAATCCTAGATTACATGATACCAAAATTGGTTGATTTTGTTTTTGTATCTTGGGTGATTTTGCAACTAACTCTTCTTGCCCCGTAGAAACTTTGGCCCGGCTGTTCGCCTCTTGTTGGAACAATATGGTATTGAGGCTAGTCAAGTATTACCAACTGGACCAAAAGGCACACTTCTCAAAGATGATGTCCTTAAGTACATCGCTGAAAACAACCTACAGGCTAAATCTATCAAACAAGGTGTGTATTCATTGCCTCCCTTCCTTTGGGAAAAAATTAGTATATGTAGGATCCTCAATAAAGTCATAAAACACTTCCTCTAAAATAAAAAAACTTTATACTATTTCATATAGAAAGAGTATTGTAAACCTAAAACTTTCCGACCTCAAGATTTTTCTGTATCTTGAGGTTTTTTTATGTGATTTTGAACTAAAAAATAAGGGTTTACAAAAATTTCTCGGTTTGTCTTTATTTATGAATACTTACCTGGGTCTTCAAGTGAAGTGTTAAGAAAAGTTTGGTTCACACATGATATTTAGGTGTTATATTGTTATAACTGGAGGTATAAATCTAGCTGAGAAATTATTTTGTTTAATGATGAATTTTTTTTTTAAATGCCTAAAGCGATTTTTTCCAAGATGTTTATCTTAGGCTTGGTTTACATGATAAATAACACCATATTAGTTTTTCAGATAAAAAATTATATAAAGGTAGCTTACTGATAACTACTCATCTTCATCATCAACTGTTGCCAGTCTGTGACCGGGTCAGTTTAGTAAAATGTCTCCATCTTCCTCACTTAATTTCTTCCATTCCTCTCCTTTCATTTCAACACTTTCTGTTATCTGCTCCTCCCATCTTTTTCTGGGCCTTCCTTGCAGTCTGTTTCCTACATTCCTAATTTCTAACATTTTCCTAGGCATACTTTCTTTTTCAATCCTCATTACATGCCCATACCATCTCAGTCTTGCTTCCTATACTATTTCATGTACTCCTCTGTACCCTTTACTCTTTACCGAATTATTTAATTCTATCTTGTTTTGCGTATAACTCGAACGGGTAGTAAGACGCGGTGCTAATAATAATCTATCTTGTTTCTCATAGTGACAGCTAACATGCTACTCAGAAACTTCATTTCCACAGTCTTCACTTACTTAAGTCTATTTTACATTCACTGTCTATGTTTCTGCTACATATGTGACAAAGGGTGCAGAGTACGCCCTGTATACATTACTTTACAATCTAAGGGCACTTCTATTCTCTATAGCAGGTTTCTTACACACCTATAGAACAACTTTCCCTGCTGTGTCCACTTTTCATTAAATCCTCTTTACCTATACATTTTTCTATACTCACGTTTCCAAGATATTTTACGTTCAGTACTTTTCTCAGCTCCACTCAATCCAACTTTATAGCTTTACTAGGCTTTACCCTCTTCCTTGTCATTACCATCACTTCACACTTTGCCATGATACACTCCATTACACACTCTTTCACTTCCTCTTTCCATTCTTGTAGTTGTTCCTGTGCCTCCTCTTCCTTCTCCCCCTATACCATCAAGTTATCAGGAAATATCATGGCTTTCATTCTCTCCTCTAACCGATTTTACCTGCCACTTTGTTCATAACCATTTCTACTACCATAACAAGTAGTAATGGTGAAAGGGCACGCCACTGCTTCACTCAATTTTTTAATTTGTAACCACTCCGTCTTCCCACTCTCTGTCTTACACAGCTCCTTTTATCCTCACACATGCTTTTCACTCTCATTACACTCATATTTCCACTTTGGCCTCCTCCATCACTTTCCAAGCTTTAGTTTTATACACACTATCATATGCCTTCTCCACATCCATAAATACCATTATCAAGTCTTGCCTATATTCATACCTACTTCCCATCACCTGTTGTAAGGCAAAGATTAAGTCTTTTGTAGACCTCTGTTCCCTAAATATGTGCTGTTCCTCTGTCCAGCTTCCTTTCATTTAATTTCCTATTCGTTTTTCCAGTATCTCCTCATGTAAATTTTACTGTGGCACATTATCATTATTTCTCTATAATTTGTATACCTCTTCCTGTCTCCTTTCTTGAAAATAGATATTATAACTCTCTTTCTAGTCTTCCAGTACCTTGTTCTCCAAATCAACATTCTTCCTTCTTTATCCATGATTCTTACTTTTTGTCTTTTCTCATTACTGTTTCTTGGCTTTCTAACACCTTCTTACTTAGTACCTACTTGAAGCACATAATTTATAAGAGTTAAAACACAAACACACATTTACAAATGCTTTATTGTTTCTATGCCATGTGTGTTAATGTGTTTACTTTTATTTGCCCTTCATTTTCTACAATTAAATCTTGCTATTTATCTAAACACATGCTCTCAAGGATAGTGATGAAAATGAAGTATGTAGATGAAAGACGGAATACCAAGAAATAAATCGGAGGAGCAGATATTGACAAGTGTGTGAGTGAAGAGGAGAAGAATGGTGAAAGTACAGAGAATGGAGGCATCCTACTAAAATGAACTGGCCAGAGGTTGGAAACGGTTAATTTAGGTTATTGAAAAGTTTTACCAATTAATTAAGTCTAGGTGTGATCCAGACCATGACCATTATTATTAATTTGACCCTTTTACAAAGTTTTCTCATTTTCAAACAGCTTAAACTTGAAATTGATTTTTTTTTTTCCCGAAACAGTTCCTCTCCCCTCAAAGTCAGCAGCACAGCATGGTGCTGCGGAGGCTAAACCTAGAGCAGACAAGCAAGCAAGTCCTGTTAAAAAATCCGGGCCAGGCTACCTTGACATTGAGATGTCAAGCATGAGGAAAACCATTGCTAGGCGACTGACAGAATCAAAAGCAAGTCCAGCATTTTATCATTGACTCGTAACAAACGTTAGATTAAGATTAAGTCTGGTAGAAAATAACTTAAAATATAATTTGCTAGCTAATGATATTATATCACTAATTAAAAATACATTATATTTGGAAGAAGGTACAGGAAAGGTGGAACCTAGGTCGGGGGATTGGGCGGTGACGATCAATTTTCTTTAAGAGACATCCATTACCTCTTTGTCCTTTGGCAGCAGTGTAAAGTGTGAACTGTGTTCTTCTTTTCGTTGTAAAGGCCATATTGTGTTTGTCCCCCCTTTTATATGTTTCTTTCCACCTTTCCTGTACCTTCTTCCAAATATAATACAATTACCTCATGAAGCGAAAAGAGGTTTTCCTTATTGAGTTATATAATTAAAAATACAGTATAAGAGAGTCAAATCCATTCTTTATTGAATCTAAATCTTTATTTTAACTACATTTCTGAATCTGAATTCAAATTTTAGGAAGTATAAGCATAGGAGCTTGATTTGTTTATCAATTTTGATTTTGCTTGAATAAATTACTATAGAGAATATAAATCATGATTAAATTTCAATGTTTTTCCTATAATGTGGATACACATTAATTTAATTGATATATTTATTGTCTTGTCTCTTTGTTTTGTTTAAACTAGTATTAGGTATTATAATAAAGGAAAAATGGTGCCAAACGGCTATATTAAACTAAACACTGAAAGGAGAATAGAAGGGCAAGGCCTAAACACTTAACATAAAACTGTAGGCCTCAGAGTTCACATCCAAAACACAACAAAACACATCATGATTTTGTATTTTTTGAGATACATTGGTCCTCTTCTTCAGCAGAAGAGAGAGTAAAACACAGACTGGACTGTGGCAGCATGACCATGACCTCTATCCATGAAGCCATAGTCCAGTCTGTGTTTTACTTTTTTTTAATTAGAACCGCATATGACCACCTGTTTGGGTTATACGCCTATGTACTAATTACACTAATGAGTTAGGGATTAGTTAGGCTTAATTTAGAGGAAATGCACTCATGTTTGAATGGAGGGAGAGTGGAAAACCACTTAGGGAAAACCATCATTAGTGCACCTGACCGGGATCAAACTCTGATCTTCGTGTCCTCAGCCATCTATTCCAACATGAGATTAGCGCGTTAGACCATGTGGCCACCGAAACGGGTTTGTGTTTTCTCTTTTCTGCTGGAGAAGTGGACTAATGTATCCCAAAAATAACATAATTATGTGTCTTAATTGTAAACTTTAGTTCTACAGTTTTCTGGTAAGTATTTAGGCCTTCCCTTCTAGCCTCTTTTGATTGTTTAATCCAAGTAGTATTATAGTGTTTTATAAAATTGTTTCAAAATTTAAATGTACTTTTTTAGTCTTTAATTTGAAATTTTTTCCAAACTTTCAATCATAATTCTTCTTAAACCTTTACTTTTTTTTTCTTCTATGGTTTTGACCAATGTTAGTGTCATCTGATTAGTTTTTTGATTAGTTTGTCTAGTATCTAACTAATAACCATATTTGTTATAGAACCAAATACCTCATGCTTATGGCTATGCAGATTGTATGATTGACAAAGTAGTGAAAATGAGAAAGCAGCTTAAAGAGGATGGAATAGCGGTTTCTCTAAATGACTTTGTGATTAAAGCTGTGGCTTTGGCTCTTCAAACCCACCCTAAAGTAAACACACACGTGATTGGAGACCAGGTGAGTAAAAAGTTTTGACAAACACAATATAGCTAAAATTGAGTTCCTTTCTTTATCCTTTTATATTTGATTTTTTAGAAACATGGATAGTTGTATTAGCACATTCAACACTAAGCCTATTAATGACTTAATCTAAGAGCTAAAGATTGTCAGGATGACTTAGATGAGATGTACCCTCATAAGCATGTAAGAGGGGACTGGTTAACCACGTCCAATCTACCTGTCCTAGATTCAAACTTTTATCTCCTCGTCAATGGCAATCCAGTCTATTGCAAGACTAAATTCTTTGACCAGGTGTGCTAAATGTGTTCTGCTTGAGTAGCATAGCAGTTCACATAAATGTATGTTAACCATAATGCTTTTCAATGGAAATTTTAAACTGCTAATTATCAACATAATATTCTATTTTCAAGTAGAGATACGTGGTCTCTTACTTTAAATGACGGGGGGAAAAAAATGGGTGTTCGAAAACGAGGTGCTTAGTATGTCACAAATATGATAAATACATTGTAAAGTGGTTAGTTTCATAAATTTTAGTAACTAACATTTTTTAAATAAAATAATATTTGGTGTTCTTAAAGGCCCAAGTTTTTATACTTTTATTGTCAGTCATGATGTCATTATGTTCAAACTTTCTATTGTATTGAAGCTATGAACAATGAGTAAGTATCATTTTCAATCTGGCGTGACTACTAAGAATTAAAGTAAATCTCCATAAAATATCAAGAGTTTGTCAGGAAAGCAAGTGGTGTATTTTTTGACCTAAAATAATATACTTTATATAAGGAGTTTAAACCACTTGTAAAACATACAGGCACATCCTAGCATAAGGATGAATGCTTGTCAAACCTTGTGAATCGTTAGACTCTACTACACTTGACAGTGGATAAAATGTTACACTCGAGTGTTATAATTGATGCTAAAAATATACTAAAGATAAATGTAAGAGAGTTGAGCTAATATGACTGATCAAATGCATAATATCTGACTGCACAACAGCATCATGTGATGGTATCCAGAATACTTTCAATTCCATGATATCTACAGTGGCCCCATGGCTTCTTTGGTGTTGACTGACAGCTTACAGCTGGTATATACCAAAATTTTTACCGTCAGAAGTGACAGCTGCTAAACACATGTTGTTTTTGCAGATCATATGGTAGGGATACATAATTTGGTCTGGTAACTTTTCAAAGCTTTTAGCTGTCAGTCAGCACTCAAAAAGCCATGGGAATACTGTAGTTTGGTTCCCAATTACTTCTTACTCAACGGAACAAAGACGTGCTATGCTCTGACGTTTGGCACTTTACTTTGAATAAAAATAACTAAAGGAAACATAAAATAATTTTTTTACACTTTGATATGTTGAGGTGACAATTCCTCTGGTTAAAATGTGAGACAAAATTATGTCTATTATTGGTATAAAAGTCTAAACACAACACTTAGAAATATTATTTATTGGCAGTGCCGAGTCTGAGGACCTACTTAAAAATCTGAATGAAGTGATATATAATGCCGCTCAACAAGATTGGGATCATTTTATTGACTAAAATGTTAGTAAGTGACAAATGTTTTAGTATTGAATGAAATTGTAATAGTTTATAATGCAAAACATACACCTCAAGGTATTAGAAGATTTTATTCAAGGACTGGTGTCCATTAGACAACATTATATCACCATTCATGTACAGTTTGGTCTATCGATAAACAAAAGATCACTATCCAAATTAATACTATTAAATTATGATTCTTTTAGAATGCTTTATCATTTGGATGCTCTTTAGGAGAACTGGTTCGAGTGAATACTACACCCATACACCCATAGATGCTGGTTTTTAACCAAGTTCTTCCAAAAATACTTCCTTTTGAAGCCGAAGAAAATAACATTATTAATTGAACAGCGCTAGGGAAAGGAACATCACCTTTTAAGTTTCATTTTTTAGAAGTTTTACTTACAAGCACTATTTGCAAAAAGCTATATACACTTGCAATGACAATTCAAATTCCTAACTGATATATGATATTTTACTCGCTTCAGTGGCTGCAAGGTATAACACACTACTCTCGCATTAAACTAGACTACTAATGTTGAGGAGGTAGTGATTTGGATCCCAAGTTGGGTGTACTGAGTTTTTTTCCCCAAAATGGTTTTCCACTCTCCCTCCACACAAATGTGGGTACATACACTTCCTCTGAATATAACCTTCCTAATCCCTAAAACTATTAACATAATTAGTAAATTAGTAAATAAGTGCATAACTCGAACAGGTAGTAAGACACGATGATTAATATTAATTCCCTCAAAAAGGGAAAAGAGTATACACTTTTTTTTGTAAGAAGTCAATTTTTAAGGTATTTTTCCCTACCAGAATCCTGCTTTGTAGGGAAAAATTGGTAGAGAAAATAACTTTAAGAGTGGACTTTCTACCAAAATGAGTGTAAACCTATGTTTTACTTATTTATTAAATATGTATCTCAAAGATATCTCTTGATATTACCTATTATTAGTTCCTAGAGTTGTTTTGCATTAAATGCTATCTATTACTAGAACTTTTGTAATAAATTCTTAGTTTAGAGTGATTAGCAGCCTACATTCTAAATTTCCGGCATTTTACTATGTTTTCTCGAGTTTTGGCCAGCGGCTTACAAGCCTGTTGTGGGAGTAGCAGATAACAGAAATTGTTCAAGTAAGAGGAGAATAAATTAAAGGAAGAAGAGTGGTGGAAGGATAAAGGAAAATGGAGGCATTTTACTAAACTGACCCGCGCACAAGTTGGAAACAGTTGATAATGATTCTAAATTTATTTATAATTAATAGTGGAAGTCAAAAAAAAGTTAAAACTATAATGTATTTATGTGTTTGTATAGATAGAGATTTTCTTGATATTAATATTAATTTAATTTTGTTCCTTGGAATTTACAGTGAAACTAATGTTCTTTTAGTTATTATTTGTAATGGTGTGCGAAGCTTCATAAACTCGAAGTCGGAGTCAAAGGTCAAATCTCCCTCGACTTCGACATCTACAATAACCTTTGCATATTCAAAAAATTTCAAAGGAAGGATAAAACTGATAAATTATCAAACGATTTAATTTTATCTTACTAAATATTACATATTTCAATATTTGATCATTTTAAAACCATTACTAAACATAATTTTAACACTGATTAGTAATTTAACTACCACAACTTAAGCATGGATAAAAAATGGGTAAGTAAATGTTAATATATTATATTCACTTTCACCAACATCATTTTGTAATAAATAAAAATACCTATAAAGAAATAACACCAAAGTCACTGGTATGAAGCAGAGAAATCGCTTTAGTTGTTCTATCATCCCAGCTCATGTCTAATGTTACATCCTTAATATTATATCTCTTTGGAATTATCTGTGACAAATTTACAAATACAGTTTGTCACATAAGTTTTTCATAGCTTCTTCACGTTTTCTTTACTATTTAAAATGGCTGATACGAAAAGTGGTAAACTAAAGCAAAATTAAATTTGTAGTTATTATTATAAAAATACATGCATTTGTAAAATTTGCAAAATAATTTTATCAACTAACTTTTCTCTTATCTCTCTTTTATTGGCTTTTTCTCTCTACAAAATTAGCTATATTAGCTCAGCCTTGTTGCATAAGTCTACTAATGACCTAACTATTATTTCTTCTTTAAAAAATTCTGTATGTTTTAATGCCAATATTATTTATATCTGTGAATTCATTATTTGAATTATTTTTTTCTTTTATATTTAGGTGACATCTTTAAGGGATATTGATATTTCAGTAGCAGTCGCCACTGATGCAGGCCTCATCACACCTATAATAAAAAATGCTATTGGAAAAGGCCTTGTCGAGATCTCTGCAGCAGTTCGAGATCTTGCCGCTCGAGCAAGGGAAGGGAAACTACAACTTCATGAGTTTCAAGGAGGCAGCTTTACGTAAGCTTTTTGTAATATTTATTACTAAGATGCTTGTTGTATTTTCCACGACACAAGGCCTGGTTTGAATAGTTAGAATACAATTACTCTTAAAGTTGATATTATTTATATGGAAAAAGTTGTAGGAAATAAGGATAGGAACAAATAGTAAGTCATAAACAATTAGAAATTTGAAGTGTTTTGTATTTTGTTTATTATTTCTTAGTGTAATCGTGTGTGATCACATCTTCTGTTCCATTTCTATTCCTCTGCGCAGTTGCACATGTGCGTCGTACAGGTTCTCGTTAAACATTATTTTATTGAGAAATTTACTTGATTCAATTTTTTAATACTTATAAAAGTTAATGCTGATACTTTAAAATTAAAAATAATATGACTAAAATAATATTTCTTGCAAACAATATGAAATAATAAATGCTCTTTTATTTTAAATGTGGTAAAATATGAATTGCAATAAATAAAATCAACATTGATTTTAAACAGGTTAACCAAGTTATAACTAAATAGTAACTAAATTAGAGCTAATTTTGTAGCTAAACCTATTATTTAATACAAGTTTTAAATATATTAGGTTTGAAAACATTTTATATATTCTTGATATTACATTTTTAATTTAACATAAATTATTATTTTAGAAAAGAACCTGGTAAAAATAGTAAAAAGAATCATTCATCTATTTAGTAATTCTCTTAGTTATTTTTATTTTCATTGCTTTGTCATGGTAACACAAGTAAACAACTTCATTCAAGTATAATTCATAATGGATGACAATATTGAATAAATTTACCAGGCAAAAGTGATTTTAAAGTTCTATTACGTTATTAAAGTGAAAATTGAAATTAATTTTTAACGATTTTTTAAGTAACCGAATGATTTATAAGTGGAAATGCTGATATTATCTCAATTAAATAGACTATGCTTACTATTGCGTTTTAATAATAGATTATTACGTACATCAAGTGGACGTTCGAAAAAGACGAGCCTACAAAACTTTTGATCTCCATTTCGAACTTAAGCGATGAGCTTGGCTCGAAGGTCAGATTACGAGCACTCACAAAGCCTTACTAATAATGATTATTTTTTTCAAACATCTGATCATTATCGTCTCTTCTTGAATAATATAATTAGTGTATTATTGCAGAATTTCAAATCTTGGAATGTTTGGTGTGAAAGAATTCAGTGCCATTATAAATCCACCACAGACTGCTATTTTGGCTGTTGGAGGGGGTCGTGAACGCTTAGGTAAGTAAATTGACTAACCACATTATTGATCAAAAAAGTGGACATGTTGTTATTAATATTGTGAAATATTTAATGGATCATTAATTAATTTTTCTTATATTATTGTTATTAATTATTATTAAAGCCAAAATATATATTTGAAAGAAGGTACAGAAAAGGTGGTTGGAAAACATATAAAAGGGAACAAACACAATATGGATATTACAATGAAAAGAACACAGTTCATATTTTACATTATTGCCACTGGACAAAGAAGTATTGGCTGCCTCTTTAAGAAAATCAATCTCCACCACCCAATCTTAAAGAGGTGGCCAATACCTCTTTGTTCAGTGGCAGCAATGTAAAATATGAACTGTGTTCTTCTTTCCATTGTAACCACCATAATGAGTTTGTTCCCTTTTATGTTTTCTATCCACCTTTTCTGTACCTTTTTCCAAATATTGATGTGTGTGTATGTATATATATATATATAAAAAAAAAAGTAAAAACACTTAACACATATTTACACACACATCAATATTTCAATGCTATTATAACATCTTAATCAGGAAGTAGTAGTAGACTGAAGACAACATCTTGTTCAGTCTGACTTATATTTATAATATATATATATTGTTATACATATTGTTTTATATATATATATAACAATATGTATAACAATATATATATATTATAAATATAAGTCAGACTGAACAAGATGTTGTCTTCAGTCTACTACTACTTCCTGATTAAGATGTTATAATAGCATTGAAATATTGATGTGTGTGTAAATATGTGTTAAGTGTTCCTACTTTTATTTGTGCTCTACCATTCTCCTAATATTCTATAATTTTATTTATTACCAATTATTTTCTTTACAAAGTAATCCCAATAGTTGCCGAGTATATGTCAAGGGTGTCCTAGAATTTTATAACTTTTTTCCTCCATTTAAAATATTAATCTTTATTTAGAATTAAAAAAATAAGGCCTTGTTTCATGTATACACAAATTTTCCTAAACTTATTTTGAATAACAAATATCCACGAAAATCACTTCAACTCCTTAACATATCTCAAAGTAACACAACCACCAACATGTCTTATCTGGTGAATCAAAAAATAGTTTGCACACATCTTGATTGTGGTTTCATTGACAAATTATTCTCCTTTGAATGTTAAATTCCTTATTTATATCAAAAATATCTTTTTGTTGAAATAGACTCTCAAACGTTTTAATTTTATAATTTTACAAGGTGTGTTGTTTTCAGGTGTTGATGGCATAGCCATAACAAAAATGACAATAACTCTCTCGTATGACAGAAGAGCAATCGCTGAAGATGAAGCAGCTGAATTCTTAGAAACTGTCAAAGGAATTTTAGAGGAACCTCAAATATTAGCAATGGGTCTTAGAAAGCATCGTATTGCAAATGCACTTTAACAAATGTCCTTGATATTCTGGACATGAATGTAGGGATGGTATGTGGATGTTCTTTCTGACAGCTGAACAGCTTTAGAAAAGATTTATCTATTATAACTTCCAGACTTAGAAACAAATAGTTGTACTGGAGTTAAATGTTTTAAATATGGCCTAGCAACTCGCTTATCTATTTGAAATAATAGTCTTTTTAGGTAGGTATTTGGTTGAGTGACTATTAAAACATCCCTCTATAGTTGTGTAGAGATGGATGCGCATTAGATTTTAATTGTGGGATGGCAACAGGACGGGAAATGTGTCAAAATATTGAGTTTGGGATAGGAACGGGAAATTATAAAAATGAAGACTTAGAATAATTTTAGGTCAAAAATAGATATTGATCTTTAAACTATTAGACTATTAAAAGTTATAACATGCATCATCATCAACTGTTTCTAACATGTGGTCAGGTCAGTATATCAAAATGCCTCCATTTTACTCTATTCTTCCACCACTCTTCCTCCTTTAATATCTTCCATTCTTCTCCTTTCAATTGTACCCTTTCTGTTATCTTCTCTCCCATCTCTTTCTTGGCCTCCTTGCCTTTTTTTCCCTATATCAGCATTTCCAGCACTTTCTTTGGCATCCTCTCTTTTTCCATCCTCATTAGATGCTCATACCATCTCAATCTTGCTTCTCTACTATCTCATGTACTCCTCATAACCTCATTCTTTCCCAAATAACTTTATTCCTAATTTGGTTTCTCCTCCTGAATAGTATAAATCGAATAGTTAATTTTATTACATTTTTGATAGAAATGATTTTTATTAGTTTATTTCTTTTGAAAATGGTGTTTTGTATTTAATTATTTGCAAAGTGCAAAAAATACTACAAAACATCATGTTTGACACAAGTTTGAAACTGCAAAATGTAATCTAGGTTTGAAACCTCTAGAATGTTATCTCTACTTGAAATCTCTATAGAGCGTTATCTCTACTTGAAACCCTTTAAATTGTATCTAGTTTTCACACCCCTTAAATTTCAACTATATTTTAAAACACTAAAACTGTTATTGAGGTTTGAGACCCCTTGAAAGTTATATACATTTAAAATTCCTTGAATGCTATTGAGGTTAGAAACCCTTTAAAAGTTATCTATATTTGAAACCCCTTAAATGCTTTTCAGGGTTAAAATCCCTTAATTAATATTTTCTAGGTTTGAAGCTTCAAAATGTTATTCACCCTTTAAAGGTTATATTGGTTTGAAATTTCCTCTGGATTTGAAACCACTAGAATGTTCTTGAACAAAAATAAAATTAAAAAAAGACAAGTTATAATGATGGATGAAGAATGTTGAAGACAGGAGAGGAAGAAAGGAACTATGGATAAAATGTTTGAAGATGATGTTCAACGAGGATAAAGAAAGGGATGAGAGTGAAACAGAGAAGCAGAAATAAATAGCATAGGAGGAAAGCAGTCTGACCTGGAAGGAGGTGGAGGATGCATTAAAGAGGATGAAACCAGGAAACGCTTCGGATGTGGACAAACTGACTGTGGAAATGATAAGAACTACATGTGAATGAGGTATACAATGTTAATACAGGTAATTGAGAGTGATTTGGAAGCATAACAAGGTACCGGGAGACTGGAAAGGGGGAGTTATAATACCAATTTTCAAGAAAAGAAGCAGGAAGAGGTGTAAAAATTATAGGGGATAAAGCTGATGTGCCACTATACCAAAATATATGAGAAGATACTGGAAAAAAGAGTAAGTAGTAAGTAGTGGTATTTAAGGATGTGGAGAAGGCATATGAGATAGTATGGATACAAATAAAGTTTGGAAAGCGATGGAGGAAGCTAAAGTGGAAAGAGGAGTTGTAATTAGAGTGAAAAGTATGTATGAGGATAACATGAGTTGTGTTAAGATGGAGAATGATAGGAGAAGACGGAGTAGTTCCAAATAAAAAATGAAAAGTAGGGGAGTGTCCTTTCACCATTACTATTTATAGTGCTAATGGAAAATGGCAGGAGACCTTGGGGAGGAAAGAATAAAAGCCAATATGTCTGCTGATAACTTATTGGTAAGGGGAGGGGGAAGGTAGAGGAAGTACAGGAAGAGTTACAGGATTGGAGGTAGGAAGTGAAAGAGTTTGGAATGAAATTTAGTATGGCAAAGTGTGAAGTGATGATAGTGACAAGGAAGAGGATAAGCCCTAGTAAAGCTATAAGGTTGGATGGAGTAGAGCTGAGAAAAGTAAAGAATGTAAAATATATTGGAAGCATGATTGAGACAAAAGGTAGACGTAGAGCGGATCTAATGAGAATAGGACAGGAAAGTTCTTATATTGGCGTGTAAGAGACCTGCTATGGAGAAGAGAATTGTTGTACTGATCATACTTTATACCCATCGTCACACATGCAGCAGAAACATGAACATAAAATGTAAGAGAAAGTAAGAAAGTGGAGGCCATGGGGATGAAGTTTGTGAGGAACATGTTAGCTGTCACGAGGAGAAACAACATTAGGAATGAAGCTATCTGGTAAACTGACCCGGCCACTGGCTGGAAACAGTTGTTGATGATGATGGAAAAGTTTTGACACTCCTTTAATATATAGTCCCCATCTAGTTAACACCAACAGACCGAAGCTGCACACTCATAAATGATTGACCTTCAAGCTACTCTGCTCCCAGTCCCCTCCCTCATTTCCACACCCCAAAATATAAGAGAGTAGAATATATTTCTGTCCTTTTCTAAATCTTGTATGCTCTCTCACTTGCTGAACCTAGCAAATAACTGTTGATAGACAGAGCACAATGAGTCACAGATTTCCCAACTTGTTTGTTTCTCCACAAGAGTTAAAATACCCAGCCCCCTCCCCTCTACCCCACAGCGTGCCACAAAACAAAGAAGGCTGTCTACAAAAGAGATTAACAGTGATGAGTTAGCAGTATCTGCTGGAACACGAAGCATGATTTGCTTCCCGCCAGAAACTTATGGGAAGTTGGAAAAGAATAAATTCACAACCTTTTCTCAAACATTCAAGATCCCATACACCCCTATATTTTTGTGATGCATATAAATACTCATTAAATCGCATTTTGACTAATTTAACATACTTTGGTGACACAGTGGTGCATAAAAGTTTCACTCATATATTTGTAATAAATTTTAAAAAATATTTTAAGATTGAAACAAACTTTAAATGCTTAATATATACCGGTAGCTAATGATTTAATGTATAGAGTACATATATAAGGAAAGCCCCTTTTCATTATTAAGAACAAATAAATAGACAAGCGCAGTGAGAATAGGAACAAAGAAATTAAAAATAACCTAGTAAGAAAAAATAAGTGATGAATGTATAAGTTGTTGGTTAATATTTAAGAAGATATATTTAAGTAGGCTTAACTATTTAAAATTATCTTTAGTAATTTTCTAGTCGTTATCATAGTGATAATTATTAATTTATTTGTTATACACTTTGATAAAAGAGTAAACATCAGAAGGCAACATTGTAACTTATCTTTATCTGTAAATTTAGGGATCTGTAAGCTCAGGTATTTGACTAGAGCTGAGATCAAGCGAGTTTCTTGGAAAGCTCCTGAGTATTGAGTCAATTTTGAGTTAAATCGATATATAATTTTAGACTTGCTGCCTAGTATTTAACATAGAAGTTGAAGCATTATTGATATTAATGATTTATCCTCAGGTAAGACTACTATATTTCAAGGTAAATTGAGGCTACATATTACACTTTTACACTAAGGTGTATTTAAATCTCCAACAACCCGTTTGCTCAGTTGCTGACCTTAATACATCAATGGCCATATGCACACAACTCTTTTTTATGAGTCTCTCCCCTCCTTTCTTTTCGGGGTTTTCACACACCTGAAAAAATGGAAGAAAAAAAACAGTGAACTTCACCAAAAAAACTAAATAAGTACTGGAATATTTGTGAATTTGAACATTTAAGTACACGCTTTGCATCGGATATAAAATGAACTGAAAAACTAAGCCAGGGGATTTAAACACATGTTTTATATTTCTTTTTCCTCCCCACCCTCATTTTTTTCCCCTTGAAAAATTCACAGATATTTTCCTCTATCGACCAAATTATTATATTCTAAACATGACATTACAATATGTAATCACTTTTATGAAAATTGTAATTTCATTACTCTCTACTACTCTCCAAGCTGAGTCTTAAAAATCTGAAACACACAAAGAATTTCATATTAATTAAATAGTGGCAACAATGCCATTTCTTTACCCCAACTACACCATTCACAAAAAAAAACAACCTCCAGACAACCAGAGGAAAGAGTATACAATGAACCATTCATCACCAGACACAATACAAGTCAAGGAAATAGTGTTATATAGTGAAATAAAAATTGTTAAGGCCGCAAGCTTGAAATTAAAGTACATACAGATCTCTATGAAAATGTACAAGAATCAGATAAGCAATATATTTGAACATTAATTAACGAGTTGCCCTGAACATTGTATGCCATACTCTTCTAAACCAATATTTATGTGTAATAAAATTGTAAATAACACTCCTAATGGTCTGCTTTGCAAAACAGTTGTCACAGGTAGGAAACTTTACTTTTTACATCCATTACTGTTTCCAGCCTGTGACAGTTTTTCTTTATTCAAGTCATATAGTTTATATTCCATTCACGATAGGTTTTTACCTGGATGACAGTTCGAAAATCATATGTTTAGGTTTTGGGTTGCCAACACTTGTAAAAGATCACAGTTTTGTTATAAATGTAAAGATCTTTAATTACCTGTTATATATTACATTTAAAATAACGTAAACTTAAGTTTTCTCATACTATTTCATTTTTTTAAATAATTTATTTTTGTCCAACTCGAAACAATATTTTAAACATAATTAAAAGTACTTATTTTTCGTTTAGGAACGTTACTGATTTTGTGTAATATAGTGCATACATCAATACCTTTTAATACAGGCATCGTATTTACTTGGAAAAAAGAAAATTGTTGTAATTTTTTTACATACAATACATGATTTTATGATTATTTTATCGAATTTTGAAATATTTAACTGAATAAAGTATTTTCATCAACTGCATGTCCGCATCATTGTAAAAAAACTTGTTTACAGTTATGTTCAATCATATCGTTGTAATTCGTCAGTCGCCTTTTTGAGGCTATGTTCGTTAGAAGTTTTTGTGAAAGTGGTGTGAATATTTTTTTGAGTGGAATAAAACGATAAATAAACTTTGTGTCCGACCTAAAATAAATATATAAATAATATTGGCCTAAATCATTGTGGTTAACTATCACATTAATATATTACCATCTGTTTTCATTACAGTCATCCAAAGTGATAGATGTTAGCTGTTGGCGTAGTGATATATTAGGGATTACTTTTAGTAACATTTCGAGCTGTCATTCAGGTAAACTTAGCTCGTGAATGCCTTATACAATTCATATGCCTAATAATCTAACTTAAAGACTAAAACCGGCAAAACATCCTGTCCCCAATTGTTAATTCACCACTGTGAAAGGATAAACCCACATTTCACCAATAATAAATTTTTCAGCTATGCCGGGAATCGGACCAGTTCAACAACAATGTATGTCCAAATTATAGGAATTTTAGAATTATTGAAATACATCCCAGTAATTGTGGTTATGAGGCTGTTTTTATTGAAAAAACAAAATCCACTTTAACAATAAATTAGTTCCATTCAACAAGAAAGCAGATTTAGTTATACAGTTGGCAAGTGACCAACAGTAACTGTTAAAAAGAAAAAAAAAAACTATGTAGAAAATGTGTTCCTTATTTTGTCCTAAAATGTACCTATTTACAGACATTGAAATATAAGTATTCACAAAAATCTATCAACCAATAGAAAGGTGATCTGTCTAAAATAATTTTGATCACACGGAAAGAAGAATTAAATTAAAAAACTGCCAAGAGGCAAAATGATAAAAATAGAGCTTAGATTACCAACCCATTTTCATAGTAGATGGTAAAGAATTACTATTTTTTCCTCAGATTAACTTTTAATAAAATCAAATAAAAAAGATAAAATTTATTAAATATAAATTCATACTAATTATTTGTAATAATGAGTCACTGCCAAAGTTTTACAGGTTATGTTAGTTCTCAGAACTAACGCACTAAATTACCAATAACAAATTATAATTTACTTATGTGACTAGTGAGAGAAACTATTGCTTTTCTGCACAGCTCGTTATTTATTTGTCAATATGTAATTGTTATGAAATCAGTTATAGACAGAACTAAAGTAAACTTCAAAATGGAATTTTAAAAAATAATTACTTTCATTCAAAACATATTAATAAACTACAGCCATACTGTTTAATGTTGCTGAGCATTTTTACTTCACTGTTTTGTAATATTGTGCTTAAAAAATTGTTTGGAATAAATGTGTTATCTTTTTATTTATTTTTTAAAATTACAGATAGATTTAGATAGGAAGGACCTTTTTGACCATTACAAGAGTTAGTAAAAAAATTCATATTTTTTTAGCATCATGTTTTACCACCTGTTCAGGTTATACACTTATCTACTAATCATGTTAATGGTTTTAGGGATGAGAAATATTATATTTGAAGTGTACCCACATTTGCGTGTAGCGAGAGTGTAAAACCATTTTGGAAAAGTCCCTCTCAGTACACTCGACTTTGATTTAAACCTCAATCTTTTAATCATTGGCAGTCTAGTTCATATAATTAATTGTTAAGTAATATGATATAAAATTGTTACTTTCTAATAGATAATTTTGATACCTCTAGTATAGTAGTAGTAATATATAAAAAATATTATCAATGTTGAAAAAAAAAAGTTATTATTAAAAAAAAGTTCCTTCCTACCAGAATGCTAAATCTGTCTTTGTACACTTTGTTAATAACCCTGATGTAGGTATCTCACCTTGCCTCGGCACTATAAGATGTTTATTTCAGATTTTTAAAAATGTAAAGAGAAAGAAAAAAAAAGGAAAGGGGAGTAAGGGCAGGCTTAATCTTGTTTGAGTATTGAAGTGAAATCCCAGTTCATCTTGTCACAAAGAATTCAATGGGTGTCTGGAGAAGGGAAAGGGAGGAATTGACAGATTTTGAGTTCTAGGGTTTTTTCTCTGGAATTGAAAAGGGGAGGGGAACTAGGATCTGAGGGTGTTTCAAATGTATTGGGAAATGCCTGGGGTTGTGTGTCCTGCAGGGGAATCCTTTCGATCCAATAATCAGGGATTGGACAATGGGAACTGATCAGCTGGGGAGGAAATAATGAATTTGAGTCTGACGTGTAGTTAATGGCACTGGGGTATTGGGCTGATGGTCGCTTGGTCCCTCCTCGTGTTCCTCATTTTATGGAATTTGGCATCCCTAGTGTAATCTTGTTACAACAATATTAAACAATTGGGGTTACATCACTCACCCTTCTGGCCAATGTTGACTCTTCTCTCCAAGACCACGTCCCGTGACAAATACACTCAACACTCTACAATATTTGTCTGAGCCAAGGCACGTAGTTCGTTCCTTGACGCTGCAAACAAGCCACGCACAGGGAAAAAGAATAGTGAAAAGCGTGGTTGTTCTCGGCACTCTACCGGCTGTGTTTGGTAGCCCTGTTTTGGATCTTTCTGGATGTCCAGATAGATGTGGAACTTGCCAGTTTTTCTTCTGTAGACTCCTCCACCCTGCCTTCTCTCCTTTTTTCCACTCTTTGAGAACATGTGATCTAAATTCGATGACTATATAGGAGTAGGATTATCTAGAGTAGTTACTCATTACATTTCTGGCTTCATAAGGTGAGCTGTTATAGTTAGATAATGTCTACAATTTCTAAATTCTCTTTCGATAGAATGAAACCTTGGTCGGGGGATTGGGCGGTGACGATCAATTTTCTTTAAGAGACATCCATTACCTCTTTGTCCATTGGCAGCAGTGTAAAGTGTGAACTATGTTCTTCTTTTCATTGTATTGGCCATATTGTGTTTGTCCCCACCTTTTATGTGTTTCTATCCACCTTTCCTGTACCTTCTTCCAAATATAATAAAATAAATTGTCTTTCGGCATTAATTATCTTATCTTTTCAAAATTAATTTCTTTGGGAATCTTTAAATGTTGAAATTATTATTGACCATAGGTGTTGTGTTAAAATTAAGATCTTTGCACGGTTAGAATAAAACTGTTTTTCAATGTCGTAATTATGTGTTCCATGAGAGTTTTTTGGTCCTTGAGTTAACAAGTAATATTCTACTTATCCGCCTCACGGATTATTATTTAAACATTTTGGTACTGCACCAATTTGTATTTTAATACCATATTAAGGTGAATTTATAATGGGGCTACAAGGGAATTATTTTAACCATAGAGATAAAATAATTAGAATAACAATAATAGATTTATTGTAACAGAAAAATAAAATATATGTTTGATTACAATAGATATACAAGAACATAAGTTAGAAGTTCCAAATTAATACTGTCTTGTATGCGACACGGGCAAACAATAGCTTTAGGCGGCAAGATCAAATGCAGTAGGCTTGAAGAGCAATGTTCAATAACAAAACAGCTGGACTGGCGCCAGGCTACAGTCAGGTGATTCTAAAAGAAAAACTGTGAGGTAATTACAAACAAAAGTTAACTGGAAATCATATACATATAGTATTATTAACACATTTATAATTTAAGCTAGCTTGCTTGATTAGGACTTAAGAAAAATCCTTAAGAGACATTGTATAATGAATAGCAATAGAAAGGTTATTTGATTACATTGGTAGATGGCTAACATACAGGCGTCAACACAAAATGGTACTATGGCCGGTCCTTTCCCTATTGGTACTGCCAAAGCATTCAATAGTACATGTATTTAGTGACCCACTCCCTGGGGTACAACACTTATTTAATTCATACAATACTAATACTCAGTCAATAGGTGCCAAAAATGGGCAAAGAGAAAAAAGGTATCTGCTCGGACTCCATATGGAAACAATCGGAGTTCCGCGCTTTACCCAGTCAAGCTAATACCACACGTGAAGCGTGGCAACAAGAATGATTCAACACATAGAACACATTGGCCCAACTAGGTCCTGGAAAAAGGATAGACAACCTGGTTGTAGCCATAAAAACAAGTGTGCAGTCTTAAGGACTCAAAAGGAAACTATAGTGCTCGTGGAGAACAGCAACCGTTTAGACTCAGTCCTTATTACATCCAGAGCTCAAGGCTCCTATATTGAAGCTATATCATATGGATATAGGAAAAACATAGTCTCTTGGACCAATATAACAAGTCTGAAGGACTTATGCAACAATAGAGTTACTGTGACTACACCAACAGAGTCGGAAGAACACGAAACCAAAATCTAGTCACTTTGATTGAAACAAGAAATCGAAATAAACATAATAGTCGCCTCAACTGTACTGGTCTTCACATTTATTAATGTTTTTCTATTTCACTGTTGTTACTCACCTCGGTGGTGTAGTTGCTAACGCGCTAGTCGTGTTGAGCCCGACTGCTGAGGACGGGGAGATCGAGGTTCGAATCTCGGTCAGGTGAACTGGGGGGGGTTTTTCCTAAATGGTTTTCCACTCTCCCTCCATGCAAATGCGGGTTCACTTCCTCTAATTCAACCTTCCCAATTCCTAATCCATTAGAGTAATTAGTACTTAAAGCGTATAACCCGAACGGGTTATTATTCCACTGTTTTATATATATATATATATAGAGAGAGAGAGAGAGAGAGAGGTCCTATTCAGGTTTAGGAGGCCGATAAAAGATTTATGCAGTCCAATCATGTATCGTTTCGGAAAATTAGGAGTCGTTGGTCAGCCTATTGATTTGTATCTAATATTAACCTTTGGAACTTATATGATAATGATATTCTACTAAGCGTATATCTTTTATATTTATCTCTTTTGCCATTATATATTAACATGGCTCATTATGAGGAAGAGATGGACATATTCTATCATGGTCAATTTTTTCTACCTTGTATATAGAATTTCTTGGGTCGCCATTTGATATTTGACTATTATTCGTAAATAATATTTATGAGTGCACTGATGAGCAGTGATCAAGGCAGTCTAGAACTCTGCACCCATCTCGAACATAGTCGGCTTCTGCATAGGCTATGTTGAATATTGCTTTCTACTGTTTGCATAATTGTCAGATTAGTACTTCACTGTAAAGGTACAATTTTGAAGGTCACCGAGCATCATGGGTGGCAATGGTATTACCCTTCACTATTACGCTGTCTCACTCACCTCATCGATTGTAATTGTTATGTTTATGAATAAACAACTCTTTTGTCACCTCTTTGTCAATTATTTTGGGGTAGCACTAGTCTGATGGGAAAGTATGGAAACAAATCGCCGGAGAGTGAAGTCTCTCTCTACTCTTACCTAGGAGTGAGACTAGAGGGAGAGGTGTTGATCTACGTGCTATAGATTGGGTCTGGATACTCTGCTGCTCAAAATATGTCCCTAGGGAGGAGTGTGTGACGAGGGTACCTGGAGAGCCGCCACCACTGGCATGTAACCAGGAGAGATGGGTGTGGACGAAGTGGGACGCCACTGCTGAGTGGCACATACCCAGGGAGTGTTAGGTTGGTTCTCATCGGGAGCCGCCGCTGTCACATACCCGACAAGAATATGAATAGCAGAGATATGAACTAGGGAAAATTTTATTTGCTGTCCTTGTCTTATTAGACCTTCCAGTGTTCTTTACAAACACACTCTTTTTTCTTATATACAAAACTAATTTTGTATTGTTATCGAGAATTAATCGTACATATACCTATTTTAGTCTTAATATCTAGAGCATTCCTATCCTAAAGATCCATTTATATTTTAACTATTTAAGTTAAATACAATTTACTTATTCAGCCATTTTGAGGTCTTTGCCAGCAGCAGAGTAGTAAACGGAATTTTCTCTGTCTCCGTTAGATGGGATGAGTGTATACTCAGGTTTCTGAGTAGCTGGTTCTGACTCAGGGGTGTGGATGGTTATGGCCCTTGACATTAGGGGCGAAATGGTGGTGCACTGGTCGACTTGGTTGAAGGGACGTGACAAACAACCTTGCATGTTTCCACTATGGTGTTACTTATATTATTAGATACTAATATAGTGCATTTACAATAGTGTTTATTTCTCAAATGCACAAGTTCTTTAGCATAAATAACTAGGGGTGTGCTAAGTCAGGGTGTATAGCAACCTGGTAAATGGAAAAGTGGAATTTTCACAAATTCCCTAAAAAAATACACAACTTTTATTTACAATAGTCATAATAATTTATATTTTCCAGTTAATAAACACCACAAATATCATTTAACACAGATGAGCATACCAATCTTAATTCTCAAAGTCAACATTTGATTTTGGTGTCTTTCTACCCCTCTACTGCACATCTTTAGCCAAAGTTGAAGCATATTCATGCGTATGCGTAATAAATTGAGGGATTTTAGGAAGAAGAAATTAATAAATGATGTGTCTTGCAACAAATTTAAACTGTATTTATGTAAGGCAATATTTTAATGTCTCAATATGATCTTACAGACATCTTAGATATTACTACCCAATAACCCATCGCTTTAAGCTGATACCCTTTAACCGTTTCAATGAGCGACACATTTTAGAAAATGTTGGCCCTATATGTTTAAAAATATTATTACATCAACTTTCCATATTGATAAAACAATGTTTGTAATATAAAGTCACTGGAAAAGTTGTAAATTAGCTCTGGGAACTCTGAAAAAGTCAGGGGAATTTTAAAATATAGTTCGGCTGGACACACCGCAAGTCCACTTTTTCAATTTGAAGCAAGCTTGAATCAAATATATAAAATATTCTCTAAGCCAAATTGATGTTCAAATATTTGTGTGTGTGTTGTTTTATGTTTCAGAAAATATTATACTACATCTAATTATATAACCCGCTTCAGTGATCGAATGGTTTAAGGTGTCACTCATCTTAGACTGGTCTGCTGAAGGCGGGGAGATTGGGGTTTGAATCTTGGTTGGATCTTCTGAGGTTTTTTTTTCCCCTAAATGGTTTTACTCCACATTAATGCGGCCATATTACCTCTAAAATACTTCCTTCCTCATCTAGATCCTTTTAAAGCAATTATCATATATTTGTGTAATCTGAACAAGTAGTAAGATATGGTGATAAAAAAATAATAAAATCAAGCTATTTATACAACTTTATGCACAAAAATTACTTGGAAAATATTATATTGCACAAGTGTTTGGAATATTCTGTTTTATTCTGATAAATCATGCTATAACACATTACAGTTTGTAGCATGCTAATTGCCTGCTAGCACTTACACTCAAAATACCTTATACATGATTATCACTATAAATCCAAGAACTAATAATATGTGGCAGATATAAACTCAGTGAAATCATGTTGCTGTAAACTCCTAAACTTGAGGAAAGTGCCCTAGCTGACTCTTCAAACACTTCCTGGGGTAAGTTCAACACAAGGATATCTTGCCCGCTAGACTTGATTATGATGGGTTGCTTCCCTGTGTTGTCCTCAGCGGTCGTCTCCTAGAGCTAGTGGGGTTTCTGCTCAATTCTAGAACC
>CABFOV010001025.1:58094-77577 GCA_902141375.1 Timema poppense
CCCCCCCCCCCCATTTCCTAATACGTCAATGCATCTTGTATAAAACCTCCATCCCTCGCTTCACATTTTGTATTCTATTGTAACGATTTGTCGGAGGACATCCTAGAACTTAAACGAGGACCAGTGGACTAAACCAGCGGTGATCAAGATGTTTGAGGCGTTGGTCTCTCCTCGCCGCAGACGAAGTAAGGTCTGTGACTATGAGTACTTAATATAGTAATCTTTGATAGGGTCTTTGTGATCTGTTTTACTATGTCCATACAAAGTTTTGAATATCACAGTTTTGACTAGTTTTTATAATGTCCATAAAACATAGTTGTGAATGTCAGAGTTTCTGACTTGTTTTTCTATGTCACAAACCATAGTTTTGAATATCAGGACTTATGCTGTTTTTCCATGACCATAAGATGTGGTTTTGAAAGTAAGAGTTTATGATTTGTTTTTCTATGTCCATAAGACAGTCTTAAATACTTGGGCAATAACCAGACACCTTATACTGTATGGCCAGGTTCAGGCTAAGCTAAATCTTTAGATCGAAAAATTATGGAAATCAGGTTATCTATAGCTTTGTCCCATGACCTAGTTGGGTCTTTGAATGATACCAGTCTCTAATCTTTCTATTGTTGTACCTTTGTACGGTGCTCAACTCGTGGGTACGCAACTTGTAGTGTAGTGGCCTGCATGGCATTGTTTATTTTGTCCGCCCCCTTTAGGCGGCAGTTGAATTAGTTAATGTTTAACTGTTTGCTCTTGTTATAGTCTGTGTCCAGACTTGTGTTGATATATAAATATACTATTGAATGACCAGGCAGTACTAATGAGGAATAGACCAGCCATAGTATCTTTACAGCCTAGATTCCTGGTAGCTCGTCATTAACTATTTGTAAAATCATTGTTCCTCTTCTAGGAACTTAACCTTTGTATCTCGTAACTCAACATGGAGTTAACTCATGCTAGCTAGCTCATTTAACTACCAACGTTGTAACTCTTTAAATTAGGACTTTCTAGATTTAAGTATTGTTAACTATAATTCTTTAAGATGCTTATTAGGTTAAAGTCTAGTAGCCACAAGGCTGGAGTGATGTTATGTATTGTTACTTAAATCTTAAATCAATAATTGCTTTTAAATTGCCGTTGTGTTGAAGAAGACACACCTTTGTAGTATAATGTGTGTTGTTTCTACTTTAACGAATTACACCCTTTCTAATATAAACACAATCATACTTATTTAGGTTGTAGGTTAAGGAGTTTCACACCTAAAGCTCCCAATTGGGGAAACACTGTCTAAGGTAACAGATATAATTCCCTTCAATAAACAATGGAACATTTTGTATGTGATCTCCTCAAACCATTTGTATTACTTTCAACTTGTTTAAATTTAAATAAACTGATTTGTTAAACTCGTATATCTATCTTATATATGATCCTTCCCATTCCTCTTTGCATATAATACCATTGTCAATGGACTCGTCATTTCTTCTATTAGATAGGAGAAGTGGCGATACAAGTTCAATTTGCTAAGAGTTTTTCCCATATGAATATGTAATATATACAACAGTTCAAAGACCCTCTTCAGTGGTTGCATGGTCTAAGGAGCTATTTATGCAATAGATTAGACTGCCAAAGATGGGAAGATCAGGTTTCGATCCTGGTCGGGTGTACTGAGTGGTTTTCCACACAAATGTGGGTACATTTCCTATAAATATAACCTTCCTAATCCCTAACAAATTAGTATAGTTAGTATATAATGAATATAGCATATAACCCGAACAGGTAGTAAGATGCGGTGATAAAAAAAAAGTGTGTCAAGAATTAACCATAAATGGAGTATTTCAGCTATACATATTTTTATTGGCAAAGTTAACAAATATTATGTTTGATACAAACCTTTGGTAATTTTTTTTATGTCACATCATGGGTTACTCCAAATAAATATCTACATAAAGGACAATAATTTCAACATTTTATTTATTATTTACAAAATTATGTCTGAAATTTATTATAGTCAAACATATAGAAAGTTTACTGAAATAATGTTATTCGAAGGTATAAGTGGAACCAAAGAAAAACTAGGAATGCAATTTATAAATCAATCGTGAGAGTCAAACACAATGGCTGTATCTGAATAGTCCAAGTACACTTGGGGAGACTTTTAGACTTGATGCAAACTTGATGACTTTACACTTACCATGCACTTCAGATCGAAGACTGCATCAGAATATTTAAATGGCAAGTTGCCTTTCTACTATAAATAGTCAGAAAATAATCTTCAAACAGGACCCTCCTTGTGGTTAACATGGCTCTGATTAGATTCAAATATATTTATTATTTGAATTGAATGTGTGTTGGCCAGCTATTCATTTACTAAATAGTTATTACTCTGTGTGTAATATTATGCAAAATATCCAAAGTTGTGTTCAGAAATAAGTTTATTAAAATTAAACCACACCTGCTACATTATAATGGTGATGGGTGGATTACAAAAAAATAGGGTTATCGGAGCATGATGGTGAAAACATCTAAGGCATTGTTTGCCTCTATAGGGAATTATATAAAAAGAAAAATAGTCACAAGTTAGACAGGTAGCCTACTTATAGAATTATTTACTATTTTATCATGCTTCATAAATTCAACTAAAAATCTTGATGGGTTATAGCCATAATTAAGAATATGTTTTGATTTAGTGACAAACATCACATAAAAACCCTAAGTTTAACGTTTTAATACATGTACAATCATATGTTAATAAAATATAAACCTGTATTTTCAAGGATATAACTTTTTATATTACTTTTAGATAAAAAGTTTGAACAGAAAATAGCGTGAAACATAATGAATAGAACATCTTTACAATCCTGCCAATAAACAAATAGGTAAAGGTTATCTTTTAATGGGAAGGGAATGTGAGAACCCCAAACCTTTACCTTAGTTTAAATATATCTTTAGAAGGAAAAGAAAAATGGTAAATATATTTATATGACACACACGTATTAAGTAGGAACAAATAGATAAAATAAATGTGCTAGTTGTTAAAAACCTAAAGCATGACATATTTGTTTGAATAACTAAATAATACTTATCACCGCATCTTACAACTCGTTTGGGTTATACGCTTAAGTACTAATTACGCTAATAGGTTGGGAAATAGGAAAGCTGAATATCGAGGAAATGAACCCACATTTGTGTGGAGGGAGAGAGTAAAACCATTTGGGACAGTTGGGAAATTTTCCCGACTGAGAGTTGAACCTCAATGTCCCCATTCTTGGCAGTCTAGCTCAACACGAAACTAGAGTGTTAGCTAACTACGCCACCGAGGAGGGTGAGTAACTAAACCTGCTATGGAAAGAAGATGGACATACTCTTTATTTGTTGCTTGGTTAACTCTTTGGAAGCTCATTTTGACCAAGAGTACACCAAATTAGGCTGATTACCACTACCTTTTGATTTAAAATTATTTGCACTTGTATTATCATAAGATCAGGAATGTTACACTCCAATAATGGTATAAAACTTTACAACTTATCACAAATTAAATAAACAAGTTTGAGTAGGTTTATAAGTTAAAATAATAACAATTTTACCAAACCGTTTAATTTCATAAAACAATCTTTAACAATGAGATTCCAAAACATTTCTACCCAACCATGTGAAAAAATAGACTAATATCTTAAAAACAAGATGATGTGCCTCTGAAATATATGCATGCATTATTAAACTAATGCAAATAATAATAATATGAATAGTTACATATTTTACCTTTCATTCATACATACACATTATATTTAAAAAAAACACTATTTGTTGTATTAAAAGGAATAACTTTGGAAGATAATGTGGAGATGGATGGGGTGAGAGACAACAGTGATAAGAAATTGAGAAAAGTGTTTTGTAATGAAAATCTCTAATTTTACAAACTTGACACCATCTAAAATTAACAAAATGAAATGTGAGGAAAAATGTGTAGTGTATTAGATAAAAATTATAATTAAATAGTGTTTAAGAAATACTAAAATAATTTTTATGTTAATAGATTTATTGGAGGGCAGATTTGTATGAATGGGGGGAAAAAAAGCCAAAATATTCTGTATGGACATTTTTAAGATAAATTTAACTAAATATGAAACCAAATATAAAACAAATTTTCAAATGTAATATTCGAAGAATTGTTATATTTTAACATAAAATGAAATGCTTATTTATATTCAGTAAAATGTAAACATTGAAAAGTAAAGTTTCTAACAAAAGACACACTTTTATGGATCAAAATATAGTTTGGTGAAACAATATCATTTTCTTACACATTTCAATAAATATTTACTAGTGGCGGTCAGTACATATAGGCATTGATAGCACTGCTTGCCTATTGTCAGTAAAATAATTCTTATTCTATAAAATATATTAAAATAACCTAAATGTTTTTAAAATCCCAAACATAATATATTATTTTAGCAGTATATTTATATGTTTTATTTTTCAAGTTGTCTGTGAAGTTATCCTCTCCATGAAGCCCACACTATCTTGTAAGCTTACGAAAAGCAACATCAACCGTGTCTCTATAACCTTCAAATGGCTTGAGGGTTGAAAGGGAGGGAAAGAGGCTAAGGCGCATGTGTGTCTTGTGGGTCCCCTATAAGATCAGTAGAGGCTGAAAAAAATAAAAGTTTAAACTGCCTCTTGCTGCCGTGGAATGAAAGTATAACTGTAAATATCCATCTAGTGCTCATTATCAATGTTGGCGCACGCACAGTGTCAGTTATATGTTAAATATGTTTACTGGTGGCTCTCATATGGTTTATAATTTGTTTTATTAAATTTGTTTTTATATGCATTTATCATATTTATTTTAATTTAATATACATTTATATTTTCAATATGTATGTGGGTAACGAGGAATGTGTAGATAATAATTATTAGTGAAATCCTTTTCAAGTTTTCAAAACTTTGCTTTTAAAAGTGAGACTGTTAAAACTAGTAGACCAACACCTGATCTTCCACAAATTACTTTCAGTAATTTTTGTAGCAAGTCTTAATCCATAGATTTAAGTTAATTTATAATTTTTTGCTCTACTCCCAAAATGGTTATCTTAAAATTAGTTCATGATTTATAGTTTATTTTGACTTAATTTATACTCCCAAAAATTGAATACAAAAACCAAACAAAACAAGGCTGCTTGTCCAGCTTGCAAGCCCACCAACCGCCACATATTTACAATACAAATTAAACTTATCCAAAATATAAGTTATGTGCAAAATTTAAACAGCAATATCCAGTCTTGATATCTCGCTCCTAGGTTGCATAGAATAATACAGTACCAGTATACTCTTGGTCACGCTAATAATGTTTTGCCAAAAATGTGATATTTCCACAAATATGTCTTGAAAATCAGAACACAATGAGTCATTTTAATAAGATATGACCAGGGAATAGGATAGTTATATATCCAATATGGCAGTTTGCCCCAAAATTTTGCTAGTCGCCTTCCCTTTTCGGCTCATGATCTGAGAAACACTGCAATACTTAAAAAATATATATTAAGTCCTTGCTAACAAAATGCAAGCATGAGAAATATTTTAAATGCCTGAAAAAATAATAACTTTCAGATATAACATTTCAAATTCAGGCTCTCTAAACAGAGTAGTGTATACAATTAGTTCCCAAACTTAATTTCATACACACACACACATATATATATATATATATATATGTGTGTGTGTGTGTGTGTGTCCATCCACCTGGGTTTAGTAGGTTTTTATCGTCTACAAACATCACAAATACATGATTCAGTTTAATAGTACACAAACTTTTGTGTTTATATTTCCTCATACAAAGTGTTGACATTAATTTACTATTAAAAAATAATAAATGTATTACAAAGAAAATAGTTATTTTGTAATTTATCAGTATTCATTTAAGTAAACAAAGTGTTAAGACAGTATTATCAAGATGAATTATGTATTTTGGATTCAAAAATTGTTTCTAAGTTTGATTTTAAATACCAAATATGAAAACAATCATTACAAGTTGTGGTTGTGAAAGCCATAATAATTTCATTGGTTGGTTGGGAAAAATCTGAATACTCGAGCTTGACTTGTAATTCAAAGTGTAGCCAACCTCCTTCAGGTAGAAATAAACTAAACTAAACTAAACTCACCAGAATTATCGAACAAATCAAATAAAGTTTTTGCCTACAATTTTCAGACCCACAGATGAGGAAAGGCTTCTTGTTTATAAGCTATGAGTGTACTAGTGCATGTTCCAATGAAAGAGATTCGCCATTATATCAAAATCACTTTGTCATAGTAGATACATTACAAAGAAGATTGTTACCACAGAGTTGGTGCAATGGCCTCCTGATGTTTCAACTTGATTCAAATCCCAGCCAGGTGCAATGGGGATTATGTTAACTAGTGTTATTTTCCCAACCTTCTCTATTTGGATGCTGATGTATTTCCTATTCACACACTTCAAGCTTACCTCTTTAGATTATCACGAATAACACTTTGTTTAAAATAGACCTACCATCTTAAACAAAAATAAAATATAATTGCAATCTAAGTGTTAAGATTTCCAACTAAATACAGAATATATTGGCTGTAGATATGATAGCATTTAATAAGTTATAATAAACTTCCGAAAATATAAATTGAGTATCTGATTAGTGAAACAATGCAATAATACCTCACAATTCAATCCACCCCATCTCTCATAAACTTGCCGCATTCAACAGTTTAATTCATCGCTTACTTCACATCCCTCTTAATAAAACTAACTTTAAATTTAACTCAACATCATCAAACAAATTGCTACCAACAATGGATATTCACATTCCACTATCTACAAGATTTTACAAAACCAAAAAAAGAAACTCCATTCGGATAACTTCTTCACTACCCTCATCAATAATAACGTAAACCCCACCGAAAAGAAGAAATGGCTCGAACTCAACTACATCAGCCCGGAAACACATCGCATTACCAATATCATCAAAAAATACAATCCTAATATTGCTTTTACAGCCAATAATAATATCAAGAAAAACCTCAACAATAGTAATCTTAACAGAAGTGACATCTATAAGAAGAACGGAATCTATCAACTCACTTGCGAATGCAACAGCATTTACATTGGACAAACTGGTCAAAACTTCAGAACACGTTACAAAGAACACATTTCTGATTTCAATTAATACAATAGAAACAAATCAAAGTTTGCCAAACATCTTAAATACTCTAACCACCAACCAAGACCCATTGAACAATATCTCAAACCCCTTTATTTCGCTCACAAAGGACCCATATTAAACACCGCTGAGAATTTTTTCATTCATGCAGCTACTCTTCAGAAAAAACCCATTCTTAATGAACAACTCCAATCATCCAACCAAATTTTAGTTAACACATTAAAACAGTTACCTAAGCATATTAAAGTATCTAAACCGTCATCCTGCTCTACCCTCCATCGTAGCTAAATGGGCCGTTCGAGCCGGAGCCGAGAAGATGTAGACCACCCTCTCTTCCTCAATCCCATCCATTTTTCTGGTTTTTTTACTCTCTCACAACCCCTTTTTTCAAACATTATCCCACACTCCATCATTCAACTATTTTTATAATCAGGTTGGCTGCACTGATTTTTCACTTTCTTTTTATCCTCGCCACTCTTCTGAATTCAGTCCGATTCCAGAGTTCGCTCTCATCGTGTCCCACCAACCTTCGGAGTAAGTTTTCTTTTTCTTTCTTTTCAATTTTAGTCCAATTTACATCATATATATTTTTATTTTTTCTCTCTTCTCTAATTAACATTGCTTTAATGTATTTTATAGCAAGTCTTTCAATTTTAATTTCAGCTCCACGATTATGGTGCGTCTAATTGTTAGCACCGAAACATGTCGGTAAAATAGAACTTCTGTAGAAAAACAACATCATTACAGGAATTTCAATAACAAAGGAGTAAGGGAAGTCAATCCCAACAACAAGACTGTAATAATGTTTACATATTTATATTCATTTGATGTTATTAATGTTTTTATGAACTTAGATTTAGATATTTTAACTCATGTTATTTCTTTTGCTTCATATTTACTTTTTAATTAGTCCACCCCCCTCTTAACTTCTTTTATGTTTATGCAACTTATCCCCTACTTTAATCCTCAATTTTAGTATTTTACATTTTCATTTTATCTTTCCTCCTGCATAATTCTTAATTTAAAGTTAAAGTTTCTAATTCTATTTAAACTAATTTTAAGTGTATTTTAATTATTCAACACCTATATGTATTTCCTATTAACTATATTTATTTATACTTTTTATACTTTTAATTTGACCTGCAATTCATTTAAATATGCCAACTATGTTTGTACACAATATTTTTAGTCCACTTTCTATCCCATATCATTGTTTACTTTAGTATATTGCTCAATCTCTGTATTAAACTGATCACATATTTACATCATTTTCGTCTATTCAACCTTTAACATTCATTTTATTTCTTATTGTAGTCTTTGTTATTATAACATGATTAGTGAAAGCTAATTAGCAAATGAAATGTCAAAGTCAAAATAAGGCAGTTTATTTAGACAGCTAAACTCTTTAATACCTTGTTACAACCCTTCTATGACTAAACTAACCCCAGTAGAAAGGCTCAGTTAAGCTATGATACACTGCACCCACATAACCAACACCCATAATGAGCCTCAGCTAAACTCTTTAATACCTTGTTACAACCCTTCTATGACTAAACTAACCCCAGTAGAAAGGCTCAGTTAAGCTATGATACACTGCACCCACATAACCAACACCTATAATGAGCCTCAGCTAAACTCTTTAACAGCTTCTTACACCCACACCGGCTGGCCCTGCATTCTCCTATAGCCAGCTACATTAGAAATCCTTATTAAAGATCTTTGCTGTTATTTTATTTTTATACAATACTAGAGGACATACAGCCTTGACTTAGAATAAACTAGTATATTTATATAGGTTTTACATGAACAATAGGAACAAACATGACATAGGTAGTTCATAATACATTTTTGATTGATAAAATAAAATTACACTTTGATTTTTAATCTCTATACTTATCACAATAGGAAAGGGCTATGATAAATAATAATACATTCAAATTGGTCATTTTACTAGCTCAAAATGGTTACTATTTCTTAATATCATGTGTATTGTTATTTTTTCGATCACTTGAGTTATTAGAGCCTCCAAATTATTGGACTATAAACTACTCTTATCTTATACAGCAGTTTATAAAATTTATCATTTTGGATAACTCAGGTGATAAGAGCATTGGTGAACAAAGCCGAAGGTTGAAACATGATTCAAAATGTATTGTACTAGACCTGGTTGCTAAGGTTTAATTTCAAGTCATCAGCTTAGAAACTCTTACCCACAGTAAGATTCCCAGGGACAGTTGACATGTATAACTGTACAGTATGCATAATGTATTTAAATGATAATAACACATGGCAACATTTGAGGGATACAGAAAATGATATTGGTAATAGATCTCTTCAACAAATTACAATTATTACATCAATGGTTTTCTTTTACTTTGAAATAATTTCTGTAAAGAAAAATACATTGAATACTGAAGGTAAGCTTTTTAGACCAGCAATGCATAAAACATACACTCCTAAGGGAAATGTATGGTTATATAAAGTAATTAAATACCTATGTATGACATTATTATTAAAAATATATCAGAGACCTGATGCGGAAAACCAGATCAGTTATATTTTAACTATAATATAGTGTGTTGATTTTTCTATGTTAGGCAACTTTTTTCATTTCATCTTAGGTAACAGGGACCCACTTTGCCTACAACATTACAAAGAGTACTGTATTATATCAAGGCAAAGCAAACTATTTATGATAATATAATAACTAAATCAACAGACCAAAATAATTAAACCATTTAAAAATAAATTAGCATAATTTCTTATGTTATCTTTATGATTTCTAAAAGTTTACAATGATTTAATAGATGTTAACTAATACTTGTGTTACCCTCCAAACATAGACAATTTTCTTTTACCCAATAAAGCCAAAGTATTAACTAATGTGACTTAAGTCATTACAAAACATTAAACTTGGTAGTGTATACAGCAATTTCTTTTTCTTATCAAAACTACAGTAAAAGGCACATATATTGTAATTGTTAAGATGAACAACACATACACATATATACACACAAACAAAATTTATGTAGACATAAAAATTTACGTAAATTACACAGAATTATAATAAACACAGCTTATAAAGAAATATAAAATTTTATCAGTGGCATGTGGTCAATTCTGGACAAAGAGAAGCAATAAGGCTACAATAAAGGGGTTCTGATGGACGCTAGTATAATTAGCTCACACTGGTCTTTTCTTTTTTTGTATAGTTAAAAGTATGCTGGGGAAGAAAGGAAGGGAGGTGGCCCAAACTATGCATGGAATAAAATAAAATAATTGGGGGTCTTAGAAATATTATCACAATCATTAAATTATACACATATATTATATTTAAATAATAATTGTAGTTCTAACTCAAATAAAAAGAATAATGATAATAATGGTCAATTCCAATTTCCGAAATTTTCTCTTGGGTTGTGGCCTGCAAATGAATATGACCTTTAGCCTGCCTTATAGTTTTGAGTTTGGATTTATTCTACACACCATTATCATTAGTGAATAGTAAGGTCACTATATAATTTTCCCCCAACCCAACATACCAATATTTACTATACACTTTCATAAAATTAATTATTGAAACATCAATATTTTTTTTATAGGCTGCTTGAATATGGAGTGGGTCTGCCTGTTTAAATTATTTTATTTTACTCATCAAAAAACCAGGACAAAAAACTATGCTCCAAAATATGATTTATGAATACAAAGCAGCTTCCACTGCTGCACTTCTTGACGCACTCGTCATTCTACTACTGTACGCAAAGAAACAAACCTCTTCCCTTGGAGGATCAAACAAGTGTCAATATTCTATAAAATAAAACTAAACTTACTTTAAATTTTTGACAAATAAGTTATTTTGTAATAGAGTGCCCATAATTATATCTAGAAACAATAAATATTGGTTAAAACAAACTAAAAATAAGATTTTAACAGTATTATACACCAATCACGATAGTAAACTCATGTGCTAATACTCGCCTAGGGATACAGTGCTTCCCTTTCACCGATGAGGTCCGGACAGACCCGGAAACAATCGATTGGCGGAATAAAGAGCGAGCGAGAGCAGCTAGCTGGCTGGCTGGTCAGTCAGAGAAAGAACTTCTTGTTCAAAGAAAGAAGAGCTGCCACCTACACTCAGTATACTTGTTGGAAAGGTTTCTATTATAATAATAATAATTTGTTAACTCCATTTTCCTCTTATTTCCCTTTTTCCCTCTTTGATTTAGGGTAAGAGTTGCTTCCCTTGCTTTCAATGAATAAATGCCACTGATGTGTATATATATCAATAATGTGTGAGAGTGAGTTGGAATTTTTTTTTAGGTTTATAAGATATGGCTATTAATTTAGATTTATTTTATTTTCTGCACAGGTTTGATTCTCATGTCCAGGAACTGATCTAATGAAATGTTAAATGGGACATACAAATACATCACCACAGTTATTGCTCCAACCAGTTATTCACCGCTCAGTTGATTGAGGGTACATTGTACACATATGCAAAATTACACACTTATATTCAATTTCTAATCAATATTTTGATGAAGATTACATATTTTACTTCGCTTACGCTTATCCAAAAATCACATTATATACAAGGAAGTTTTGTGGGCATTAATAACTTTAAAAAAATTATACAATCCTAGCTTAAAAAACATGTCCTATGAGAACAATTTTGTATTAATTTTAATTTTGATACCTCAATGTGTTTTAAAAGATGAAAACAAAATAAAGAAGTGAATAACTTATTTAATTTTCTATATAATTGAGTTTTAAGTTGCAAACTGAATAGTAATATTGAAATAAGAAGAAATGTACGAGGTGTGGCTATTAAATAATTGGATTGATGCTGCTCCCAGCAAACTGCGAGCATGCCGTGACATATTTGAACATGACTGTGTCTGATGGTCCTTCCCCCACCCTGAGCTCGCTAGACAAGCCAGCAGGTCGCTCAGTTTGACTGTAGCAGTTGATTGAATTTGTCTACGCACTAGTGGTGCATCAGAAAAATGCCAAGTGGTCAGCCCCAATGGATTGACCTCAATTTTCTTGTTAAACTAGAGAAAACTGCCACAGAAGCTTATGCAATGTTGAAAGAAGTCTACGGGAATGAATGTTTATCTCGCACACAAGTTTTTGAGTGGTTTAAACGGTTTAAAGAAGGGCGTAAAACGACCGAAGACAATCGGCGCCCAGGACGGCCCTCAACGTCAAAAACGGACGAAAACATTGACAAAATTGGTAAATTAATCCACGCTGATCGTCGTCTGAGCATCTAAGGGCTTGCTGAAATGATAGGGATCGGCAAAGAAAGTGTTCGACAGATTTTGCATGAATCATTAATAATGCAGAAGATTTGCGCAAAAATGGTGCCGAAATTCCTCACTCCCGAGCAAAAGGAATCAAGACAGGACATTTGTACTGACATCCTAAACAACATCGCCACTGCTCTAGATTTGTTAGACAAGGTGATTACGTGTGATGCATCGTGGTTTTTTACTTACGATCCCGAAACAAAGAGGCAATCCATGCATTGGAAGAGCAAATCCAAATTCAAAGCAATGATGATTGTCTTTTTCGACATCTGTGGCATTGTCTACGTTCACTGGGTACCCGAGGGTCAGACGGTCTATCAACATTTCTACATCGAGGTTCTGACGGCCCTACGTGAGCGTGTGAGAAGGCGAAGACCCGATTTGTGGAAGACCAAGTCCTGGATCCTTCACCAAGAGAATGCACCAGCCCATTCTGCCTTGTTTGTGAAAGCGTTCCTCGCAAAATACGGCATCACTGTGTTGGACCATCCACCGTACTCATCCGACCTTGCCCCCTGACTTTTTTCTATTTCCCAAGGTCAAGTCGGCGCTGAAGGGGACAAGATTTGAAAGTGTGGAAGCGGTTAAAGCAAGAGCGATGGAGGTTCTCAACCAGCTGACAGAAGAGGACTTCCAGCACTGCTTTCAACAATGGAAACGTCGTATGGAGCGGTGTAGGGATCGCCAAGGGGAGTACATTGAAGGCGATAAAACTTCTGCTGTAATTGATGACGAATAAAAAGTGTTATGACTTCAGTCCGGTTATTTAATAGCCATACCTCGTATTTGCTTCTTTAAGATAGAACTTGTCACTTTCAGTGTACACATTTTTAAAACCATACAGTTAAAAATTAACTAGTGGTGGACTACAAGATTAGTATTTTCTGCTTCTACTCTGAGGCAGTGCCTAAATTATTTAATTATGATATCATTACGAATCAAGAGTCTAAAATATGACACCATTTCTCATTATTTATGCTAGTAAAATAAATGAATTTGTGAGTTTAAAGGACTTTAGACCAAACATCTTTAAATGGTTTGATGTTTTTCCCATGTGATTTATCAAACTAAGGAAAGCGAAGATGCGTTAAAAATAATGTTCTATATTGATGGTACTAATGAAGCCAATAAAAAAATAAAAAATAATACTAGAATCTTTTCAACAAGCACTTACTATGATCTCTGTTAACTTCAAACAGTTCTTCAAATAACATTTTATAACATTTAGCTGCAAAAATTCCTCTCCCTAATCAAAAACCAAAGGCATAGGCCTAAATCAAATTCAATGAAATCACCTTTGTATCTTCTACATAAGCCCTTCTCAAAGAGAATAAACTATATTTTGGTGACTTTAGTTTAATAGTATTAATAGGCTATGACTAAAATGAATATGAAAGAATGTGACATGTTACAGTTGCCACCTATACCCTAGTTGTAGAGGTGTTAGCTGGCCTATACATCTGGGGGAAATATTAAGTGTACCACTGAAATCAGTTATACACCTTATATCAGTAGCTCAGGTGACTGCTAGAGATCAGTGTTTAAACCCATGATGTAAGTTTCACAGATAAGCATATAATATCAGCAAATATACATTCTAGTTAACATTACTTTATAAAGATGATATATGGTAATGTATCTAGGGTTTCAATATAATTGTTGGAAAATCTGTAAAAAGGTGTGTACAAATGATGATAAACTCCTTATTAAATTATAGTGAATGATACTCCAAGTGTAGTATGCATATAGAGTAATGTAAATATAATATTTGGCCAAGTCACTCTTCTGTGTGAAAATACTTTTTAGGGTATTTGCAATCTATATATGAATATGCTCTTCTAGTTCTTACCAAAATGAAAATAAAAAAGGGGTAGCTTAACTCTATTTTTTCCTCAGTAGTTTAACAGCAACCAAACCTTTCCAGGCAAATGTGAATCAATTATTCTTACCCCAAGAATCACCTTCAATAGAGCTTGTTCCTATCAATAAAGAGCCAACTTCCCTTTCCTCTAAATGTAACTACGTATGTTAGAGCCCGGAGTCGCTGGCTACCTTCACATAACTCATCCATAGTCACCGACTTCCCAACAAGGTGTCAACTACACATTCCCATTGGTCAAATTTGAATTTACTTGCATGTCTAAAAAAAATAACAAGCAGCTCAAAAGAAGGAAAATTATACTAGGCCCTATCCCATACTTCCCCACCTTCTACATTCCCTTTCAAGAAACCCTTCCCCCCTTATCCCTCCTTAGCACACCCTGGATAAAACCCAATCAAGTGAAGGAAAAGAAAGCACTTTCGAACCTATCAAAAAGTCCTGCAAGTCTCTTGTTTCTCACATAAACTTTGATCAAAGGGTGATTTTTTGGACAGCTTCATATAACATTTGAAGTTCAATTGTAGACACTTTTTATTCACCATATTATAATAAGGAATTTTTTTTCATTAATAAACACAACCAGAATTGTTTGATTACAAAGGTAGCAATATTGAGATTGTTTGTAAATTTTGTATGATCAAAATCACCTAGATCACAGAAGAATGTAAATATCTAAAGGAATATAATTGTTTCAACCTGGCACCAAACATCTTTTAGTATTCAATAGTTAACATGTTTATCATAATATACTATCCCGACCTAAGATAACCCAACTTTCCAAAAACAGGGGTTTTCTAAAATATTTTGCACAACATAAACATATTAACAAACATCCTGTTTTAAGTTCTCATTTTCAACAATATTTCAATAAATGTTCAAATACAACTTAATCAAACATTTAATTCATTTACATATAGAAGATTAGGTTTAGTTGGACTAGGATAGTTTTCACTATAAACAAATAATCTATTGTTTATTAAAATATTCATAACAGTATTTAAACATATTAAGATTATAAAGAAACATGTTTTGCCAGGAATGTAATTGGGACAAATTAGTGGAGAGGGTATTTCTTTAAGACAATGGTAGGGTGTGTTTAGTTCTCAGCTAGACTTGTTACAATCATCTTCCCAGTAGCGGATCGCCGCTCAGGAACAAGAAACACGCACTTGGGGCCTCAAAAACCCAATTTTTTACTCTCCTTTTTAATGTTTTGTTAAATGATACAAAATATAACATAATAAGAATATTGTTGTGCCAAGGTGAACTGAACAAAGAGTTTTAAAACTGTTTGAAAACATACGAATTTCATATTCACATGGTGTTGTGAGTGAGAAGAGTTCTTTCAAAACCATTATGATGTGGTTTTGCTTTCAATATTGTTTTACAAATATAGGGGAAACTCCCCTCCCCCCAACCCCTACTCCATCAGCACCAGGCCCTACTAGTCTTGAATAACCCAGTGCGCTCTCCTATGAAGCCACAATCAGCGTGAAGCTATATAAATTCTAAACAGCAATTGCTTGCAAATAAATCGCTCTATACAAAGTAAGGGTGGAAATTACGCAGCGCATTAGCAAAAACAAAAGTTAAGTTGGATGTGTTAAACATTGGTCCCGTGCTGAAGAAAAAATATGAAAAAGATGTTGATGTTAAATGAAGTTATTCATTTTATTAAATAGGGGCAAAAAGAATAAGTTTTACTAATAATACTCATACAGATAGGTACATAATGTGATTTTATTTTTAAGACTACAGGAGTATGTGATTTTTTATATGTAAGCCTATATGTTTTTGTTTATTTGAAAAATAATAAATATTGTATTTTTCAATTCACAAATTTTGTTTTAAAGTCTTTAAAATAGTTTACTTTTAAATAAGAGGGGGGGACTCTAATATGGTTGCGCTTGGGGGTTTCCAAATGAGTAATTCACCACTGATCTTTAGAGTGTGTGCTTCTGTGAATTGTGAGTAAATTTTACTTCAATCGCACTTTATCATGAGTTTTGTGGTATGTCAGATAGTACTGGTTTTATCAGCTATTACTAAGCCTATACTTCAATTATTCAATATTATTAGAGGTACATCTTTATTGCATATCACTTGGCACATAAATAAATATTAGGTATAATACTCTTCAATTATGGCAGAATACTAACACTTTGTTATTTTTTTAAGCAAGACACTAAGAAGAAGTTATGCATTTAAATTACATTAACCGTTTCTTTATTAGTAGTAAGTTTAATACCAAGATTATTACAGGTTAATTAAAGGGACTAGAGGTGAGTAGGGTAGTATGGAGGAAGTGCAGCCAGATGTGCATGGAGAGAGGATGGTGAAATCACAATAGGAAAATTGCCATCCAATGTAGGATTTGAGTTTTAACATTTCTGTCAACAAGGATCAAGTTCAATGCAAGTATAGCGTCTAAGGTCGTGTGGTCAAAATACTGGTAAACACATCAACTTTAACGACTATAAATCAATTTAAGAGAACTAATACAGTCAACTCTCGATTCTACGACCCCGGGAATAGCGTCCCTCTCTAAGTAACGACCCTTTTTTGGGGAACCGTGAAAAATGTGGGAAAAAAGGTTGAAAAGTTTAAGGAAATGTGTTTGTTGCATTTATTTAGGTTGCTGCGTTGCAATTATCTTTGTGAGCGCTGTATTACTAGTAACTGGGGTGGGTCAGGTATAAAAAAAGACACCACCTCATCAATGCCAGCCAATATCACTTGACTCTGTCCAACCCCTCCCACAACCAAGACAATGTTTCCACGCGCGTGACTGCCGCTACATAACGCGCCAGGATTGGTTTTGCCATTGTTATTTCGATTCTCGATTTGGTTACTATTTTGGTTTGATTTTGTGAACAATTTTTGACGACCCATGCTATTGTTTAACATTGTTATTTTGATTTGGTTACGTTTTTGGTTGGATTTTGTTAACAATTTTTGATGACCCACGCAATTTTTTAAAATTTGATACGAACTTATAATTTTGACGAAATGAGTGAAAGGAGTACCTTCTTCAAGAAATAGGTAGGTTTTATTTTATTTACTTTTTCACGTATTATCTAAAAAAAGAAATTTTTTCGTATGAAGGTCAGGGGTGGAACAAAATCTGTTAAAATTCCAATAACGACCCCTTAGAAATAACGACCCTTTTCCAGGGAACCGTGAAAGGTCGTAGAATCAAGAGTTGACTGTAACTACTTTTAGAAGTAGTAAATATTCGATTACTACCGACTCTTTACTACTTCTCAAAATCATTCGAATGATTATTTCAATTCTTAAAATCATTCGATTATACCCATCACTAGGATATTATGCCTGCTCTGAAAATCCAACAAGACTATTATCAGATTGACAATTAGATCGCGTGCATGTCTATGTGGGCTTGGAAAGAGCAACCAAGAACCAATAAAAGATTTAATTTTAGAAATTAAAAATTAGATTACACTGATATTTAAGTAAGTTTGTTATAAAGTTCACCTAACACTAGCAAAATTTGTATACTAGGGTGTCGAACACAAAATCGTTTTGGGTATATTATTTAAATAGATATAATGAAATGTACTAAAACAGTAANCCAATAACGACCCCTTCGAAATAACGACCCTTTTCCAGGGAACCGTGAAAGGTCGTAGAATCGAGAGTTGACTGTATTATTTTTTTAGAAAGACTTAAAGACCTACTTCCACCCTAAAATGTTGTTTTTACTACCTCTTTAAAATTATATTAAATTTATTATTATTATTATTATTATTATTATTATTATGGCAACTCCTTTAAATCTATATCACCATATTTGTTTTTGTTAAGTTATTCTCACTTTTGTCTTTGCTATATTCACTTTCAGTTTAATTGTCTGTCACACCAGTTTTCCTCGTTTTCGTCTCTGCCAACATTCTCAAGAATGACCTGTATACATTTTTAAGGCTTTTTTTCCATCATGAAACAAGTTTGTTAATACTTCCTGCTCAACTATCTTAACTCAATAAGCAATATGGTAGGTCGCACAGACATAATGTAGTATAAGTAAGACCGAGCAGCCATAGATTTTGGAGACTACCTTGTCTTTGGATAAGTTTTTAATCTCTTTCATACTTGCATTTGATATATGTCACATTATCACATTCACTAAAAGCCTTGTGTCAGATCTTTTTATTTACAATGCTTTACAAATTCAATGAAAATATATGTATGTGATCAATATTTTGTCAAACAAAATCCACCTAATGATACGGGTTTCATGAATGGTGCACCAAAAGACAATTTTTGCAAGATGCAAAGTGTCCTTGTGTATAGCATGAGTAAGATGACCATTCGCCCCGTATTTAAAAGTCTCATCCCATTTTTTTTACAGGTCCGAAAAAAAACGTGTATGTTCTGTATTTTACTATGTGTCCCGTAAATGTCCCCTATTTTAGAAATTATATGGTGTGAATAATTTAAACTTCACTATTTTACAATATTTATCTTTCTGGGTTTATTAAAACATAACAATGAGAAAATAATTTTGAATATAGTTTTACGTGGACTGCCCTGAGTTTGTAATTTGGCCGTTGACCATTGGAAATCTCAGAATTCTTTCTAATCATTGCTTATTGTTTTTTACATAACGTTCATTCAGTCTACCTCAAGATTTAGATTAACTAACAAGCAGTATTAGTAATAAGTACAATAATTCAATAATAATAATAATTAATGAAGTAGGCCAAGTAGACAACCTTTAAAAAGTTAGTGTCCCATATTTTTGAATTTAAATATAGACTAATATATACTTATGCTAAATCTGTTAATGTCAGGTGTAGTGTTCTGAAAAAGTAAAGCAAAACCCAAAGATCTTAAGTCTATTTAATGACGTTGATATTGAATTCACAAGCTACTACCTAATGTCTTACATCATGTTACTAATCATCTTTCAATACACCCCTTAGTATTGATATACAGCATTTCTTGTTCCAACACACCTTGAATGACTCCAACATCCAATATCAGTATGACCTGATTCGGTGGTCGCATGATCTAAGGCAGTGGTTCCCAATGTGGAGTATGTGCCAGGGTGTTTGGGGACACCGGTGAAGTTGCCCCCCCCCCCCCCC
>CABFOV010001025.1:80963-101930 GCA_902141375.1 Timema poppense
GGGGGGGGCGCTGCAGGTTTTCTTCTATATTTGACCTTGAGAAAATAGTTTAATTTTCAAACATAAAATAGTGTTTATAATTACTAGTAAAATTAATAAATTAATTAAATGGGTTTGTTTTTATTGTAGCTTATGCTTTTTGAATGTAAAAATATCTGCACTTTTTATTAAGTTTATTATCACAATGTTTTTTAATCCCACTACTAGCCCATTTATTTTTAGTTGCAACAAATAAATCAGAAATAACTACTAATGGAGTAATTGAGCATTTTGCTAAAAATTAAGGGCTAAATTTATGGAAATGCAAGCGAAAAAAGGTTTGAAACCCCTGGTCTAAGGCATCACTTTCATGTTAGACTAGACTGCAGATAACAGGAAGATCGGGGTTTGAATCCTGGTCAGGTGTACTGAGTTAAAAAAAAAAGTTTTTCACTTTCTTTCCACACAAATGCAAGCACACACTCTATAAATTGAACCTTTTTAATCTCTAATTCATTAGCATAATTAGTACATATGAGTATAACCTAAACAACTAGTAATGACGCAGTGCTAATATATATTGTTCCTACATATATATGTAAGTATGTAGGAACAAGAAATAAACACACTACACTCTTATATATATGAACAAGAAACAAACCTACTACACTCATATACATATTTACTACATCATGCCAACATGAATATATATATATATACATACATATGAACAAGAAACAAACCCACTACACTCATATACATATTTACTACATCATGCCAACATGAATACCTACTTACATACACAATTGCACTTTACTTCCCGATCTATGCCCTCAAATTATTTGAGGTTGACTCTATCATGTCAAGGAATGAGGTAAGTTTCAACCGAATATCTCATGCTAACCAGCATTTAGTATATGTTATCGATACCAGTAACAAAACTCTAGATCCTCTGGTGAATAGATCACTTTGTATTTATTTTAGATAGTCTTTCAAATTTACTAGATGAAGAAAATTTAGTGTTGCATACATCATATTTAGGAGAAATTTTAGTAATAAAAAAAGTCTGCAAAACGTATACTTACGAACTATTTGAATTTGAACTACACCAGATTTGTATACTATACTTTACTGCAAGGTTCATAAATCAAGACCCCAATATGCTTATCACAGACTCAGTGAATAAAAACATGGCAAAATAATATAATGTCTAGTTACAGATACACTAGTTTATATTTTCGAAATTGTACATTGCATAAGCGAAGTCAGTGTGAGGTGTGAAGGGTGGATACAAAAAAGAAATACATTTTAATCTGAAAAGAGACAAGTTCTATAGAAAGTGTATAGGAAAAGAAGGCTGATTCCAAAAATAGAAAGCCCTACAAAGAGTGGTGTCATTTGTTTTGTTTTGCGTTTTTTAACCAAAGAGCAACATGCATATAATTAATTTGTTAACAAATTGTTTCCATGATAAAAAACAACAACATAAAATTGAATTATCAATTTAGTGCTATCCCCAGAAAATTTTGCCAGCTAGGTAGCTTTATAAAGTAGTCGAGTGGAGAAAATGTAATACTTTGCAATACAATTTTATATATACTAAAGCATGTTATTTAGTAAATAATGGGCAGTCAGTAAAATCATCTGAGTGGTGCATCCATTTGATTGATCCACAAATAAATTGATAAATAAGACATCAGATAATGCAGATGTATTGAATTATTCAAAAAGATGGTGATGAGCTTTATTTGGTGACATTTAGTAAATTGGAAACCTGATTTTATAAGGGGAATAATATTTAAAAAACTTTCATTCTCCAGGTTTACAGAAATTTGAATTGTATTTGGTTCTAACCAGTAAAAATGGCTGCTATGAATTATAAGGAAACAGTGGTGCATCTGGCCCAAAAGTTGGTGTTCGTCCTTCTTTGACAATTCTGATTGCCTGAAGAACTGCTACCGTATCTAGTTCCTTCTGTGAAGGTTTTTCATTGTCTAAACATATTTCACCAGCTCGGTTACCAAAGTGCTCCAAAACCTTTACTCTATAGTCCACAATAATAGCAACAGGGTTCCCCATTAAGATCAGATTCTCAAGACACGGCAAAGTGCATAAATGTGTTATTTCTGGGGTGTCCAATACTTGGTTTGAAGTTAAATCAAGACTTTCTAATGAATACAGTTTAGAAAATCCTCGTAGTGATGATATATTGTTTTGGGAAAGATCAATATGAACTATCTGACCCAACTTGGTATGAAGATCTTCTGCTTCTACAAAACGGTTTGAAGCGAGACAAAGCCGTATTAGGTGAGGAAGAGAAGTCAAATTATTTAAGGCACTTATCTTGTTATTATTTAACACAAGGCATTCAATGTTTGGCAAAAGTCTGACCGCTTCATCAATTTCTTCCAAGTTATTGTCACTGAAATCTGCCTCCACAACTTTCTTCCAGTTGTGCATCTCTCCTGAGTAAAGCACATCCTTGTGCAACACATCACAAAGAAGAACATGAGCCAACTTTTCAAGGCCAACTTTATTAACGTTCAGTGACACGACTGTATCACGCATTACACCAACACTATATATTTTGGAAACTAACATATCAACAAGGTGTAGTTTCTCAATGGTTTTGAATACTGACAATTCCAAAGGTAGTGTGTTAGGAACAATGTTACTTGTACCAACTGGGATGTTGCTTCCTCTGATGGTGATTGAAGTCAGTTGACAGCAGAAATCTAATACATGGCTGAAGTCAAGTCTTTTATCAAGAATTTCAAGAGGTGGACAAGGCTGTTTCAATCTTTCACTTACAGCATGAAGCTAGAAAACAAATAATGATATAGCCTACATTAAAAAAGTTTTACATCAAATAGAAGTTATCCATTTTATTAGCAATTCCTCTTTTAATTATTTTGAATTAGTTGAAAAATGACACCTGAAAACAAGAATCGAACCCGGGACTTTTGGCTTAACGCGCCAATGCTCTAACACTAAATTATCAAGGATAATGTCCCATGCTCAGAGTCATTCTTTATTCATAGATTAAGGCTGACTCTGTGATGGACTTGTGGAATCATCAGCTACATATGAGTAAAAAGATTTATCGCAGGTTATCAGATGCCATAGTCATCTTCTACGTGGGAGGGCTGTTATACTGCCAAGTGTACAAACAAGATTATAGTTTTCAAGCGAGATTCCAATTAATATCAACAAACAGGTTGCAAATTATTGGATAGAGATCAAAATTCAATTAATTTAAGTTAGTTTAAAATTGACACATTCACATTTCTCTTAATATCACTAACTTGGAGAATTTAGCTTTTAAATAGAAGTCTGTGAATGAAAATGGTTATATGATCATATCTAAAACACTCCCCATGCTGCCAGATCAATATAGTCATAGCTTGGGAGTCAATACATTTTGTGGAAAATACGCTGACTAACCTTACATCTCACGTCTGAAGAAAACAAGTTGAAGGTAAATGAGTTGCCTAAAAGGGATGTTGCTTTCAAATAGGCAGAAAGGAAATACTTTAATTGTAAAAGTTATTCTCATACTGCAAGATTTTGCCCTAAAAATGAATCAAGTAATTTTCTTACTTTATTATGTTACTTCAAGTGTTATAGCCCGCATCATCTAGCTATAACGCATGATGTGATAAAGACAAAGCAAAAAGTAAGCTAAGTGTAATATTTGAAAAAAGAATGCCATCTTGGAAAAGATTGGATTTTTTTAGATCTTGTATGTGCCCAAACTGAGTAAAAATTTAATCTACATAAATGCTGTTACTGAAAATGATGGTGAAGTGCTTTTCCCCAAGAATAAGGTTAATATTTCCAAAGATAAAGTGAAAGTTCTGGAAGGTAATAAACAAAGAAATGGCCTATACCAAATACACCTTAATCAGCAAGAACCCCTGCAGGCTTTAGTGGCAAGTGAAAATAGCTAGCCATTCAAGTAGCATTGTAAGCTTGGGATTTAAAAACATAAAAAAAACTTGTGTTATCAGTTGGCCTATATGGATGTAATATTGAGGCCACTGATCTCAATAAACTAAATTCTCTTTGAGAAATTTGTCTGGAGGCAAGACAGACCAAGTTTCCCTTTAATAGTGACTGACAGAGAGCCAGGAGACCCCTACAGTGGTCTGTGTGGTCCAATCAAACCTAAGACTTGGGACAGGAAGGCATACTATTAGGTTCCTTAACGATTAAACTCACTTCTTCATGATTCACTTGTTAAAAAGTTTGAGTGAGGTGAAGTATATCTTGAAGAATTAAGTTTCAGTATTAATGAACCTAAAAGTGTTAAAAATAAGATGTGATAACAGTGGGGAGTACAAATCAAATGATTTGCAAGCATGGTATAAGCATAAAGGTATTGTACTAGACTACATCATTAGCTTCAGCCCATAACTTAACAGGAAAAGTGAAAGACTTAACCAAAGCCTTATGGAGAAAGCAATAGCTTTAATCTTAGATTCTGGAGTAAGTAAAGAGACTTGGGGAGAAGCTGTCCTGACTTCTGTTTATTTATTGAACAGAAGCCTGAGAGATAGTATTGACTCAACATCAGTAAGAAAATGGACTGGATATAAATCAAATGTGGCAGGTTGGATATCTTAAAAAACTGGATAACTTAGTCGTTCAGAGAAGTATGTTCTTGTCAGCTATGTCCCAAATGGCTATCATTTATGGGATCCAGTTGGGCATAAAGTTATAGTCTCGCGTCACGTCATATTTGAGAATCCAGACCCTGAAACACTGGAGAAGAATATTGAATACAATTTTAACTATGATAATAAAAAATCACATTATTGAAGATAAAAACACAAATGATGAAAAAGACAGAATTCATGAAGAAGTAGAAAATGACAAAATATGATATAAAAGAAAATGTTTAAGACAGAAGAAGCAGGATCAGAAGACTACCATAGAAGTTTTATGAATATGTCTTAGGAGATAGCAGGGATAAAAAAAAAAGAGAGGAAAGCGCCAGCAACATGGAAGAAAATTCTGAAAATCAAAGAAGGATCAGAAGAAAACCACAACATTATGACGACTATGTAGGCTTAGTGCTGAGCTACCAAGAGGCTTTAAGAAGACCAGATGGAAATAAATGGAATATGTCAATAGGTGAGGGGAAAGAATAAAGTTGAACAACTTAGATAAAACGAGGAGGTATGTAAATGAATCTGAAACTCATGATAGAAAAATCTTGGTGAGCAGATGAGTCTTCAGAGTAAAAAAAAGGATTTTTTTTTCCAAGGAATAAGGCAAGGTTTGTTGTAAGAGAATTCTAGCAAGAGCATGGATTTGACTATCAGGAAACACTCAGTCCTGTAGCAAGAACTTCAAATTAAAACATTTGATGTTAAAACAGCCTTATTATATGGGGATATTGAACAAAGTATATACCAGTATCTGAAACCTCACAAAGAATATGAAAGAGAGGGAAACGTTTGCTTCAAAAGGCCCTTTGTGTTGTTCTCATACCCAACCTATAGCGGCTTTGAGTAGCACTGAGGCTGACTACATTGCTGCAGCTGAGTGTTGCAAAGTTGTTCTTTAAACTAAAAATCCCTTATCAAAGATTTAAGTGAGCAAATAAAAAATTTGGATATAGACTTGCATGTTGACAATCAAAGTGCCATAGAAATTTTTGAGAATATACAGTTTAATGGGAGGAGTAAGCACAGAGAGATGTGGTTTCATTTTATCAGTAACATTGTTTCAGAAAAAAATAAACTTAACTCTTGTCCCACTGAGGATCAAACCGCTTATGTTTTAAAAAGGCATTGTCTGCTGAAAGATTAAATAATAAGCACAGAAAGTCAATTATTTGTAAATTTTAAATTTTGTCCCATTGTGACATTGTAAGATATATATTGCTGTGTAATATTGATTTTCTTTAAATAACATATTTTTGAAATGGGGATCAAGCATTAAAAGTAGGCCTATTTGAAAAATATGGTGCCTTGGACAATGAGAAGAAATAATAGGAAATTGTTTTTTTTATATGGTTGTTTACCATTGTTGCGACAAACTTAAAACTGTTATGTTAACCTTCTTATTAAAAAATGTTCTTTAAATACATTTTTAATTTCAATTTATTTTTATTGCTTTTAAAAACCAACAATGGAAAGATTCTTTGAAATTGTGAATGTATAAGCATATTTAAATATTTAATAAAAGAGTATTGTTGTAATACTGTTAAGTTTTTATTTTGAAGCTGGAGTCATTTTTACCTACTCCTACTCCAAATCCCTGGTTTAAATAGTGAATACATCCCATCTAAATCCATGAGGGTTACCATGTGTTGCCTTGACCCAATCTACTATGGAAGGCTTGAAAGTTAGGTTTGTATCATAATAGTCACCATATTTTAACATTAGTTTGGACTTTTAAATTTGTGATGGCATCTAACTTTTAAACTTGTGTACATGTGGCAGCAGTGAGCATTTGAAATAGGTAATAGGTTTAATTGGGATGGAAATTTCCGCGTGTTTAAATGTAAACTTATTAGCCTGGGTAGCCTATAAAAAAAAAGTGGTTGATAATATTTTTAGTGATAATAATAGTAGTAATTAGAAAATCATAATTATTTCCCAATATGGTGACAAAAGTTACTTTTAGACAATGTTGGCATTAATGATACCATCTGCTAGCTGTCATGTAAAACCATAGAAGTGATGAGTCCACTACAGTTGGAGTTCAAAATATTTTTTAACACAAAAAGAAGCAATTGTGTTTCATTTGCAAGAGTTGGTTTTATCAGCATACTAAAAAGGTAAAATATGGTAAATGTAGATAATTTTTGTTTTTGAATGTTTCTAAAAAACCTATTATATTATTTTGAAAATAGTTTGAGGTGTATCACATGTTTGCGAGTGACACACATGGTCTACAGGTATCCTGTAAGTTACATTACTTTTTTTCCTACTTAATGTGCCATCTTTATTCACTAAGTAAAATATAGGCTAGGTCCTATTGGAAAATATAAATATTTAGTTAGACAAATATTTCTAAAATGTGCGATATTTTGTGTAGGGCCTACAGTTCTCAAATGTAACACTTGAACACTAGACTTACATTTGATCTTAACTGTATATTTTCTACTAAATTAGTCAATTCATATTTACCATGAGAGGAGAAAAAGTGAAGTGTCTCGACATTTGTAAAAGAGAATCCCCTTTTGTAAAGAAATGAAGTGCCCAGTCTTGAAGCAAATATAAAATATCATAACGATGAAAATCCAAAAACGTTGCTAAATCTCTTGGCATAGCTCTCTGCAAAAAGTTGACAATGTTTTGCAAATATATTTCTAAAGCTGCTCGTCTTTTTTCTAGAAAAGCTGGTTCCTTATTTCCTAAAACTTTCTTAGGAGGTAAAATATCCTTGTTAACCCCATGATCTGAGACAAGTTTATCATGTAATTCTACAAAATCATTGTATCTATGATTAACAGTCCATTTGATATCTGCTATTTGCACCATAATTTCATATACAAACACATTGTCATTCTTCTCTAGATTTGGAATGGATATGGAAGTAGTTTTTCTGTTATTTAAAAAGCAGGCCATTACAACTTGGTAAAAAAAAATCGGCCTAGTTCACAAATTATCTCATACCAAAATAATGTTCTCCTTTGGTTTGAAGGACCCTCTTATGTCAAGTTAATTTTGAAGTGTATTTGGAAATTAAAGTGTTTATCTAATACGTGTGTCTCTTAAAAAATATAACATCTAAAATGCATACTTGTCCATTTAATATGACACAATCTAAATACTATTTGAATCAATATAATAACAACAAAATTATAAGTGACGTTTTAACTTTTAAGTTTACATTTTACAATTTACACTTTTTTTTTAACAGATCGGCCAGTCCATCACCAAATAATTTCCCAAACTAAACTTGTTCCTATCAAATTTAAATTCAAATTCTTTACCATAAAACTTTTTTTTTTCTACAAATAAAATCAAATTATTATTTTGCGTGAACAAGTTCTAATATAATAATAATTATCATCACCAAGCATTTTCGCGGGAGTGTTAAATTTCGTCATGGTACGTGTTTTTATTTGAGCAAAAAATATATATATTTTTTGCGAAAATAATGTAAGTTTCATAAAATAAGATGAAATTAATGATAAAACTAAAAACATAAATTTTTATTCCGTATGCTTTCATTTAAATTTATTAAAAATTAGCTGTGAAAAATCATATCTTAACTTAGTTCACGGTATTTTTTCTTTTACCAAGTTAATGTTGGTACATAATATAAAACTATTTTCTATTACTTCAAAAGTTTTAAACTGTAGTTTTTAGTGTATTACTTTTTTTAAAGCACTAATTGTATTAATGGCTCGGCTTTTAATCAGAACAGAATCAATAACTTATATTACTTAAAAAATTGTTTATTTATTTAAATATAATTATATTTTCTAAACCAATAGTCCTAGGCTAAGGTATGTTTAAATATATCGGTGTTTGGTCGCTCTTATAAACGTTCGTAATTTGGTTGACATTTTCAAAACTTGTTTCTAGAAAATATAACAAGCAATAGCTTAACACTCTCCTACCTGAACAAAATGCTTGCTTCATGTGGTACCAATTTGCAACTACATTCAATTTTATCTTATGAAAAGACTTATGAATATGGCACTTCTGTTTTGGATATAAATACAGCTTATTCAAACGTGTCGTGGAGTGTGGATGGAAAAGCACTTGTAACGACCACCATGAAAGGAAAAGTTGATGTTCTTCATTTATCAAATAGTGGTTTGAAGCTCGTCCACAATGTTTCTGTTCCAAATTCTACAACAGCATGTTTCATGAAATCCTCTCCCAGATGCATCGCTGTCGGTACAAATACAGGAGAGGTGGTTATATGGGATTGTAAGAAAAGATGTGAGAAAAATAAGTTCAAAGAGCTAAGTTCATATGTTGTTGCATTGGATTTCAACACAGCAGACAGTTATGGTGCTGTACTTAATAAGGATGGGAGCATCGCTGTTTTCAATTGCATACAGGACTGTGTAGTGCAAACACATAAACCTCCAGAGACACAACTTTGTTGTGTTCGTTTTCATGCTAAGAAGAGAATGCTTTTGGGCGGCACCACACTTGAAGGGGGTGTATATTTTTGGGATATACTTAGCAATAAAGAAGTTTATAGTAGCCCAAACTCACATTCTGCACCGTGTGTAGACCTTTCATTTTCACATGTTAACGAAGTATTTGCAGTAACAGCAGGATACGATAAAGTTATCAATTTATTCGATTTTTCTATAACAAAGCCTGCTATCAGCACTGTTGTAGAATTTCCTTGTCGCAGTGTCAGTATATCAAACGATGGCCAAAAGGTCGCCGTAGGCTGTTCTCAAAGTTCAATTTTTATCTATGATTTTCGAGCCTTCAAAAACCCCATTAAAAGAATTGATCATGTTGAAAGGGTGAACAAAGTTGTGTACCAACCTGCGCAAAAGCTGGAAGACACATCATCATGGCTAAAATATTGTGAAGAAAAATTGTACCAGCGGACCGATAAATCTTCGCCCGTTCTACGGGGATCCATTGTGGTGCGTAAGAAGAGTCGAGATTCTAATTTTTTCTCACATTCTCCATCTTCTAGCCATGAAAAGAGTGTAAACAGTACAGGAGGAAGTTCCTTTTTAATTAATCATAGTGATGTCTCACTTAATATCAGTAAATTAAATTTAAATCATGAGTTATTTTTTAACATAGGAGAAATGTCTATTGCAAATCATAATGATCAAAAGAAAGAAACATCCCCAATTATTTTAAAAGACAGTGAGGGAGATGGCAGCTTCATTGATTGTCCTATTGTTTCTAAAGAAAATTTAATAAACCATTCTTCAGTAAATTTAAACACTGAAAAAAACCATCATTCCGATGATAGTGCCCAAGCGTCACCATTTAATTCTCAGCATTCAGAAGGATTAAAATGTCCCAAAACTGTAAGTTTTAAGAATTTGAATAAGATTGATAACTTCCAGGAGAAAGTTATAGCCAAAGTTTCTTCTAAAGGACCTTCCCAGCAGCTGAATGATTCTGCTGTGCTTAGCAACTCAAGTATTGATAGGAAACTATCATATTCCAAGACCAAAACTGGTCATTCCTTGTCAAAGTTTACCTTCTCAAATAGTCCCAGCATTCAGTCAATGAAGCCTATTTTGTCAAGTCCACAAAGTAATACACCAAAAAACATTGCCTCTCAAAAGGAAGTTTTGAAAGTAACCACCTCCACTCCAAATGAAAATGATTCCTCTTTGAGTATTGATGCAGTTGATACCCCTCCACATCAAGAGTTTCAAGAGGCATACAGTGCCTTTGTGGGTCAGGTCAAGACTCTTGGAACCCAAGCTGAAGCTAATTTAGTGGGTCAGGTCAGGTCTGTTGGAACCCAAGTTGAAGCTAATTTGCTAGAAAATAAACTTGATGTTTCAGAACTTAACTCTGTTCTGGACATGAATCGGTATGATTCTCATGCTATGAATGTTCGACTTGCCATATTGACTGAGGAACGATTGGTTAATGCTATCGTGCCACAAATAGAAGCCTTGCGTTTAGAGATGCAGCAACTCAGAAAAACTGTTCATTCTTTACACCGTTCTAAAAATTCCACTAAAATCTGCTATTCTAAAAGGTACCATTAAATTTAATTGTGAACTTTTTCGATATTAAAAAAAAAGGTCAAGTAGGCCTATCCATTATAGGCTAATTTAATTGTACACAAACTAAGTTGCAATTTGAGATCATCCAACACTTGGTGGTATTCCCAAGGTTTAGTTATTCTAGATATTTTAGTTGCCAACTAAGTTAGTGTGATCACAAGAAGACCTAGTTGCATGATTAACAAAAAAACACTAGCCCTAATATTACAATTTACAAGAGGGGCATACCATTTGAGATGTTCTTGGTCATTCCATAGCTATACATGGGCTGGTTTCTTATTATTTTCTTTTAGCCTACATACAAACCAATTATCAAATCTTCACTTTCAAGTATTTTGTATAAATTATAACTTTACTCTAAATAAGCTTTAATTAAACTTTGTCATGCATCAATGATGTCAGGTTCATCAAATACTACAAGACTACTGTTAAATCCTTTTTAAGTGTCTTACAATTAGTGTAAATAACTTATTAGAGTTTGATCAAGTCCATTATTTTATGAATTAGAATCTCAAATTCATATACAAATCTTGGAAAAAAATGATGAAAATAGGGCCTAGAAGGAAATAGACTAGATAGAAATTACTAAATGTTAACAAAAACCTAGGCCTATATATATTTTTAATGCCATTTATTATACAACATTGATCCCCTACATTCACTTAGGCCTAATATCCGCTTCGGTGGCCGCATGGTCTAAGGTTGGCATAATCTGTGCTTACCCGAAGTCTTAAGCAGATTTCTTCTGACGTCTCTTCCATATCCTTTTAGGAAACCAGATATAATTTGTACTTTAGGCCAGCAGGGACACATCCATCATGTAGTCATATTACAATTATGTTACACTTTATTAATTCTAGTAGATCCTTATAATCAACATTCACATTTCCTCCCTCCAACATTAGTTTAACATTCTGGTGGTGAATAAAGACACAAATTAAGTTAGTACCGTACCTGAGAAACTAGCTAAAAAAAAACACCATTTTGGTCTCACCGCACAAAATTAAGACAAACCTACTTTAAAGTTTGGGTAGTTGCTCTTAAAATGAATATACATTTCTTTTAAATTGCATAGAACAAAACGTTTTTGTCTGTGTTCTTTGATACCGTCAAATTTTACTGAGAATAATCTTTTTTGCCTGGATATATCCTTCTGCTATCATCATTTTTGGTAAATTAACTCTTCAGCTAATATTACAACTTTGCCCAACTTTTTCCTACTTTTACTTGTCTAATCAGGTAGAATTAATTCTTTTTCATATTTTTTTTGTAACCCTAACCAAATATTTGAAGACCTGTAGCTCCCACTATATTTTCGATTTAGACTAACAGCTAGGCAATCTGATGATTTTTAGTACTTTTGTTTCATTACTGGTTATTTGATGTTTTTCCTTGAGTTTATCGATTAAAATATTAGGGCCTATAATTATTTACATGGTATTTGAACAACTCTCCTCTTCAGTATCCACTACCAAGCTTTCTGCAAACGAACGTCTTAATTTCCTGTGCACCCACTTTGCTATTTTCTCAGTTTGGTTTACTAAAGCACTTTGTTTTTTACAGTGATTTCCGTGAAACAATTGATAGTTTTTGTTTTTATTTAAATGTTCTAACTTAATTTTAACACAACCTTTGCTTATCTTAAATTCGATGAAGTTTTGTCATCTTCACTAAAATTAGCTAGATTCCTATTGATTTTCCCATAAGTATGCTTGTGGAAGTCCACTTGAATAAATACTTCAATAGAACACTCCATTTGTAAGAACCTAACACGACATTAGCACTAGTTTCCTTTAATAGAACAGCACTTAAAACCAAACACATCCATTCAGCACTAGAGACTGAGTGGGACTGAAGGAAGTGATGTGAGGTGAAACATGCCTGGTAATTCAGACATGTCATAACATTTTGTACAATATCTTCCTACTTAAGAACTTGGGTTTACAGGCTTAGACATGTATATCACTGTTTGTGTTAATGGGTGCACTTATGCATATGTACATACACAAACTTAGGTTGTTTAAAAATTTTTTATCACAATACATTTTAATCATATACTTATAAAGTATAGTTTTGAGGCTTGATAATGATAATTGACAGAAAGTTTATAAAATAGTAGAAATACTCTGTAAATAATTGTGCTTACTTTTGGGACTTAATCACTCCACACCAATAAAAACCTGACAACCAAAGCACATTATTACCATAAGTAGCTATCGTATAGTTTCAGCCAATTTCAGATTATTATTTTTTGTTCCCTCACCTAAAATATTGAGGCCTAAATATTTGAAAATTTGAGCCATATTGAGGACTTAATTAGATAATAAAGGGAAGTTTCTAAGTCTTGAGATTTCGCAGTTTAAGACTTTAGAAGTAGTTTAAAAAAATTTGAGGATCTTCATTTATTCCTGTTCATACTGCTTAAAAGGCTTAGAAACAGGATTATTAAACAAAATCCATACTGAATTTCAAGCAACATTTCAGCCATTTAAATTGCATTTAGACAAAATTTACACTGTCTTGAAATGTCCACTTTAATAGCAGAAAAATAATTGCAGTTCCAAGTTTCTAAATCTAAGTTCTCAAGATATTTAAATTTTTGGGAATCTCAAAATAGGCCAAATTTAGCTTCGGCCATGATAAGAAAAATGGCCGTACCGGAAAAACTAGTAAGAGGAAAATAGCTGCTTGAATATGGGACATGTGTTCAAAATCTTAAAATTTTCAAAAAGGTTGTGTAAACTACCTTTAGGTGAATTCAGATGGAATGACAACATAGTCTTTGATGAAATTTTTCAATTAAAAATAGACAGGTACTCACACAATATTTTCACGACATGCTCAAAGTGAGAACATTTCTAACCAATATCTTCTGGTTGGTGTATGCAGCTATGTAGAAGTCCTATGAATTATATTATTTATGATTGCTGCCCATAGATCATCCAGATCTTTTTTGGGGGGGTTCATAAGATCACTAATTTGGGCCCACTAATAATTAAGACTCATATTTGATATGCACTTTTGATATATTGCTAATGTTGACCATATTTCATTAATTTTAACTACAACTGTGCATTTTAAGAAGTCTCTCCTTATGGTGGTGGTGATTAAAATTAGCTAGCCACATTATTTAGGTAAGTAAAGAAAATGCACGGTCTATTACAATCGCCCCAAGCTAGGAAGTATTTTGATTTTGAATAAGCTATTTTATGCACAACCCTGTAATTGATTAATACCAATATAATTTTGTGGGATTACTTATTATTTTAAGTCATGTTTGTGAATGTTATGTTTAAGAAGCTACATTCACAGGGTTGTCACTTACCTGGAAAACTGGGAGGACAGGTAAAACACAGAATTTTAGGTGTCTGCAAAAAATGGGGAAAACACGAGTAGTTTTTAAAATCTTGTTAACATACTGGAATATTTGTTAATTTGGGACATTTAACTGAAATTTTAAAATAGTAGGTCTTTGAATGGATGAAAGAGTGAACTGAAGAATTAAGCATGCCGATTAATACATGTCTTATTGCCTCTTTTACAAGGGTTGTGAAGTGTCAGAAGATGTATTTCTTTATCGATGTTATATCATCCTGTTTTAAACATAAGTTGCATGAATCGATGAAAAATGAAATTTAATTATTCTTTTCTTAAATTCAATTAGACTGTAAAAATGGTAATTCCTTTTGAAAAATGTGGAAAACGCAGGGAATTTGGTAGTCAGAAAATAGTGGCAACCCTGCTTTATTTTAATGCTTTCTGAAATTTTTTAAATTGTTATTGTGTCTGTTGTTTCTCATGTTATATGATATTATATATTATATTTTAAATAAGCACAACTTGCACTAAAGTATTCTTTCTAATTATAAATTGTTTTCAACCCTTTTTTTATTATTGGTAGCAGAAAGCCAATTGGCACACAGCCCCAAGTTGTTTATAATGTGAATATTGGAGCTAACTAAATTTGTGCAAATTGGAGAGGACAATTCACAAGTTGTTAATGTTTGGTAACATTTTATGATTAACGTATTGAGTAATTTATAACTTTTAAAGATTATATTTTAAAACAAATATCAAGTTTCTTTCACATAATAAAACTACATGTCATAGTGAAACTTAATTATGGTGATAAGTTCCCAATAATCCATGTCTTTCCGAGAAATTCTTTGTAATTAATCTTTTAAATGGCAATTACTAATTAGGCCTTGTTTGTATTCAACCCTTATGGAAAAATCATTTTTGCTCTGTAGACTTGGAATCATTATAATAAGTTATGAAAATGTTATGAAATGTTATGAAATGTTATGTTATCATGTTTTATGAAAAATAATTTTCATCATAAAATATAAATGGAATATTATTAACAATTCACATTTTATTTACAAAAAAACAACATAAATTTAATGTATAAAAGGTGTATAGTAATAATTATAATAATGATAATTTTGTGTTTTATGTATAATATGAAAGTTGCTTCTGTAGATAAGTTTATATTTTCAATGTTGAACCTTTTTCTTATGTGATATAAAAGTATAAAGTTGGAATACACATAAGCATCCAAGAGCACACCTCCAAGTTTTAATCTGACATCACTGGTGTACATAAAGTTCGGGATAGGCCCTACAAAATATTAATTAGATCAATGGTTTTCAGAACTATAAAAATATTCATCCAATCTCGGTCAAACTTGGTACACATGTTCTAAACCCTTCTTCATTAAGACATCAATAATATTCATAAATATTTTTTCTGACAACAACAACCATAATCGATTCTAGACTGTTCAAAATTTGGTAATTTGTTGAATAATTATTTGGTGATAAAACTATAATACATACATCAAGTAGGTAACACTTAAAACAATAGTCAAATTTACTATTACAAATCACATTGGGAAATTGGGAAATCTACTATGATAGTCGCGCCTTAGACCATGCGGCCACCGAAGCGAGTAATACTATTAATTCAACGAGGAACATACTTTAACTATTAAAAACTGTATTTATTGGTGCACTTAAAAGTATTTTTTTACTGTCGAACCAAGAGTCTATTTTGTTATTTTCAGATAAAGTTGTTGATGGTGGTATATACTTATTATGTAGTTTAGTTTCATAGGAACTTATGATAACAAATTTTGACTCTAAGATTAATATTGATAATGTGTGTTTTATGAACTACCCCTTTCAAGTTTTCCTGAAATATAATTAGGTTTATTAATAAATACGAAGTTGAAAATTATTATCTGATGATTGAGCCATTGATGTGTAATACCAAAGTCGTTTACTTATTAAAAGTGTCAACAAAACACATATATTGCCAATTCTATCTCACAAACATAATATTTAGTTCTAAGGTAGTTGGATTTAATGCTATATTGTACATTATGAATCAAAAGTTTTTTTCTTTAATTTGAATACCTCTAATGTTGTCTTCCATTTGTACAAAAAATATCCTTGTATAGCTTTCAAATGTTTAAGTGTGGATGCTGTTTTGGTTAAATGGTGAGCTTCACTATCTGAATTAATGTAAATTTTTAGTTGTAATAAATGCTTTTAATACTTAATAATTTTTTATTGCTAGAAAATAATTTTGCTTTTTAATGTCCAGAATTTGATTTATTTATATTAAATTCATTTCTATCAATGGTGTGCAATGTTTATCAACTTGCTAGCCCTTCTGTTTAAAACATGTGAACATTTTTCAGCTATATTCTTCCTCACATGAGTTCAAAATTACCCTAGGCTTGTTATAATTTGGGACATAGAAAATTGGTTATAATACCATAAACCTCATGTTTGACCTCTGTATATACAGGTGTCATTTTCCAACTATATCTTGATGTGTAAAAAAGGATCACAAATTATGTTTAAAAGTTCTAAGAACTAACTCTTAAATAATAAAATACATTAACCAGAGATAAAAATAGTTACTGAGGAATTTACTCTTTATCATACTAACACTTAAGATCATGCATCACATGCCCAAAAACTCTGGGATAGAGTCGGCTCAAAATCGTAAATTTACACATAGTATTGCATGTGGATCATTTCTTATTAAACATTTGAATGTTGGTAGATCCCAATTTTAAAATGCATTAACAGTCTATTTAAATTCTCAGAGTAATTAAAACATCCCCTTCATCTTTGCACGATAAAACTAAGCTATGTTTGGTTATTATTGATTTTTATCTAATGGTAGGTCTTGAAGTAAAGTAATAGTGTGTTGGCTACACTTGTTTCATTCTTGTGGTTTTTCAAGAGCGGGAATCACTGAATTATGTTTCTTAACTCATGTTCATGCAATCTAAGGAAATACATAAACATGTAAATAGGTTGTTGAAAATCCGACCAGAAGTTGGAAAGGGGTTTATGTTAATGGTTGTGTTGAAAATAGTAAAAAACAACTAAAAATGCCTTTTTATAACACCGGTATTTCTCTAATTTATTGATCACTGAGAAACTTTTAAAACCTAATTTTCAAGTAGCTACTCAATTTTTGAACAAATTCTATGAAAAAATTGTTATCCTTAAAGAGGCCATGATTCCAACTATGATTGTCTGGCAAAGATTGTAAGTACCCACATAATGTTTTGCAAAGTTGTGTGTGTGTGTGTCTCTCTTGCTACTGATGCGAGATATCCCACATATACTAATGGGGTAGAGATGAGAAAGTTAGAATTGAGAGAAAGTCTATCAACACTTATGAGGAGAAAGAGTGGCAAACCATCAGGAAAAATCATTTCAGTATATCATACTGGGGTTTAAACCCTGGCCTTCATGTCCACTGGTAAACCAGATAAAACTGTTGCCATTTTTATGTAACTGCTATAAAGTAGCATCAACAATCACTTTTGTTGTGCTATTCTCAAACTGCTGCTGTTTATCTTTTCGCAAACTGCAAACAGTTCGTGTCTGTTCTCGGAACTACCATTCAAATAGTGTTTAGCTGAAAGGTGTTGCTGTTTCCTAATCAAAAAGACCCAATTCTCACTACACTCACTAATACTTCCTAGAATTGTGGCGACAAGCTAACCTGTATTTTTCTGGCTTTGTTTGGACAATACATAAAGCAGTTCTTTTTTCAACTTTCTTGTGGAGGTTTTAACCCCATAATCACCCTTTCTACGATCTACTTGTATTGATTGCCGAATACATGGAAACACACTACAGGTAGCACACTGTAATCTTTTTGTATTGGCTTGGTATATTATCATAATAGATGCATGACTGTAGTAGGATTTTTCTTTTCAAATGTTATATACATGCTATTTAATAACTATTTTGCTTTAAGCACTTTATTTCATACATAATACCTCTAGCTATATAACCTTGCCAAACAATACATTCATATTTTCAAGCTAACAACTTTTTTTTTTTAATATTTAAATTTGTGGCTCTAGGAATATTTAATATAATCTGATTCGGCTTTGCTTTGAGTCAAAAAATTGGATTTTGAACATCTTTGATTCAATTGTAAATAGCTAGTAAAGTTAAATTTCAAGTTAATAAAGATTTGTTGCACACTCTTAGTGGTGATACAAGGAGTGTAGTTAAGAAGGTATGTACTGTACCAGAGTTTACCTGTTAAGAAGGTACAAGAAAAACATAGTTGAAATTCTTGATGTGAAATATAATCACCTCCATTGAATTCAGCCAGAATTTAAACTAATTTAAATTATCATCTCCCAGTTCAAGGATGCAAATAAACTCACATTTTAGTTTTGACATTTCAATTACTCGACTGTGATACACGCCTTCTTCGGTGGTTGTATGGTCTAAGGTGTCACACTCGCAATAGACTAGACTGCCGATCACAGGGAGATTGGGGTTTGAAACCTGGTAAGGTATACTGGGGTTGATTTTTCTTAATGGTTTTCCACTCTCCCTCCACACAAATGCAGGCTAAAAAAAAAGTATATACATTTTTGAGCTTTCACTTTGACTTTTGTAAATTAAGTTTTTGTATTACTTGGGATTTTTAAGGTTACTGTTTGCTTGCATTTCCTGATGTGTTCAAATCTTGAACCCTCAAAGGGGCTAATTTTCATTTTAATCCACTTGGTCATAATGTCTGTCAAAAGCAGCTTTGTGGTGAAAGAGGGTGAAAAGACACATGTACAGTTTTTGGTGTAAATCCAGACTAATTACAAGGAAATTTGAAATAGGGGTAGCAATACAAGAGGACTCAGCTGATAAAAGGTGAATAAAAGGTAGCTCCAACATCCATGCATACTTTTAAAACATTACTTTTTCATTTTAGTTAGCCTAACATTGAATCTACTTCAAACTTGTCCAGTAAAAAAACGTAAACATTTGGTATTCAAATAAAAATAAAAATAAACCATTATTATTTTTTTGAGTGAATTTATTCTCTATTTACCTTTAATGGAGTTTGTTTTTTATTTAAAAAATATTCGCCCCCTCCCCTCCCACAATTTTACACGTTTTCAAAATGTCTAGTTGACTCATTTCGCATGTGCTCAGTGGCAATGTTCATTGTTGTCCACAACAGCTGTTCTTTTCCACCCAAAGAGGAAGTAGCCAACTCCTCCCCCTAGTAGCACAGCTATACAGAGCCATCCATTGTATGTCATGAATATAAGCATGAGGAGGTAACTTATACCCATTTGAACCATGTGCAGAAATGTCTGACAACCATGTGTTGAGGAAAGTATTCTGGAGCTGAAACAAATCATTTAAATTGGTTATTTCTTAGTCATTTATCAGTAATGAAAGCTGTTTTATCATTTTATGTAAGGTAGGGGTGTGTGAAGTACATTTTATAAATTCAAAGCTAATCCAAATCAAATACTAGAAATATTCTCGAAGCTGAACCAAAGTTTGAATATTTTTATGTAAATGGTTTTGTGCTTGAAAAAATATAATATTGTGCCTATTTATATGGATTCACTCAAATCATTTGGAGTATGTTTTATCATCCTTAGCTGATAAATCCAGCTATTACCACAACATACAATTCAATTACTTAGAATTTCTTCATATAGTTATAAATTTGTAACTAACATAACTGCTCAAAATGTCAATACTTGAATATAAAATATTATTTTACCTATCAATATTTTTAGTGACTAAGCCAGAATTTCTTTTACAAAGCTTATTCAAACATTTTTTAAAGCTATGTCAAAGCTTCACACACCTCTAATATAAAAAAAATATGTCTTTAATTGCAGTAGATACTAAATGTAGCTTAATCTATTTAATTTACTCCAAATCTTTGACAATTAGGATCATTTGATACAAAGAGTTTATTAGGAGCCAGTTTAGGACAAGATAGAGAAGTCATGACTAAGATGGTATTGGCATGTGAGGAAAATGGAGGAGTAGAGAATACCAAAAAAGATGTTGAATATTTAAGTGTGTGGGGGCCAAGGGGCCAAAAGGAAGATCAAGGGACAGGTGGCTGATGGGAGTGTAGAGGAATATGAAGGAAAAAAGGAGAGGGCCGGTTTATGTTTGAGCAAGAGATGTGGTGAACTAAGGTGAATCCTTAGTATTCTCTACAAGTTCTTGTTCACGTCTAGCCTGACTTTCCAACACCTACGAATATCAGCCCTATTACCTTCTGAAATTTCTCTTACATTCTTCCCCATTCTAAATATATTCCTACTATACGCCGTTTGCATGGTTCTAATGTTTCTAATCGGTCTCCTCTGTGTGAACTTCCATTGTTTGGGGAATTTTGGTTGGCACACCCCATTTCTTACTTCCATCTATTTTGGTTGGCAGGCCCCCTTTCTTACATCTGCTTGTTAAATTTAAATTTTCTGCCACACCTAAAAATTTAGTTTATGTTTGTAAACCCCCTCTTCCCCTACTGTCCCATTTAAAAATTTAAGACTTTAATGAATATTTGTAGTGGTCCATTTAACTTCATGTCGAATTTCAATGTAACACTTTGGATCCCTCAATCATAGCTGCGTGTAGGTGTGTTAGATGTTTAAAAATACAAGGCTAGTAAAAATTATCTTTTTCTAAGTAAATAGCTTGATATGATTTTCCAAATTTTTCTAGCCACATCTTCAAATTAAAAAAACAAAAGCTCAAGTAAATTTATGCATAGCATAGCTGTACCAAGGGCATGTGCTTTGGAAGCTCAAATCCTTCCCATTAATATTAGTAATGTATTGTTGTATTCCTCATTTCCTAGATTAGTAGCTTAATGGAGTCATATAAAATGTATAGAATCTACAACCACAGTCATTTTTCTAAATAATACTTTAAATTACTTAAAGAGGAATTCAATATTTAAAAAAAAATCCTGGTCATAAC
>CABFOV010001025.1:102240-129920 GCA_902141375.1 Timema poppense
CCCCCCCCCCACCCCCCCGTCTTACTGCCCGTTCGGCATATACATGTACTAACTACACTACTGGTTTTAGGGATTGGTAAGGTATTTATAAGAAGTGTACTCTAATTTGCTTGGAGGAGGGGTGGTAAACCATTTTGGAAAAAAAAAACCTCAGAACACCCGACCGAGATTTGAACCTTTATCTCCCGATCATCGGTAGTCTAGTCTACTGTGAGAGTAGCACTCTAGACTAGGGATGGGAAAAACTGCTCCTTTAGTGGAGCAGGAGCAATCTGTTACTGCTCCACCACTTTTACCTGCTCCTTTTTGTCACAGTTACTATATTCGTACTTACTCCGAGCCTAGTTATTTTTGGCAACGCGGCTACTGCCCGTTTAGGCTATACACATTTATGATAATTACGCCAATGTATTATGCTGGGATCACGATCAATTTAAAGTTAACTTAACGTAACTTGACATAAAGGACCTCCTCGTGTGTTTAAATGGAAGCGATCACGATGCAGTTAACTTAACGTAAGAGATATCCTGGGACTGGGAGGTCTTTTACTTTAAGTGAACGTTACTTGAAGGGTATCACGTGATTTAGCCAGCCAATCATTATGCGAGTGACGTCAAAATGGCAATTTATTAAGTCATTTGTTTGTTTTATGACAAATGTTCTACTCTTTAGCATAAGTTCTAATGATCAGACATTGAAACAAAATAATTAAACTAAAGTGATCTCGGCACTAGCGATCAAGATGGTTGATTATAGAGGAAGTGCATCCACATTTGTTAGGAATGAGAGTTGAAAACGTGAAGGAAAGATCACCCTCAGTGCACCCAACCTGAATTGAACCTCAATCTCCCTGTCATCGGCAGTCCATTCTAGTGATAGAGTGAAGCCAGAGGCCAGATATTGTCAACCTTTTTAATATCTCGGGTTTTACGGGTTTAAAGAAAGTTTGGCTAGTATGAAAAAAGTAAAGCAAAAAAAGTTCAATTTTACATTTCCTAATTAGTAATTAGCTATTAAGTCCATTTTTTGAACAAATTGTTTGTTTGCTAAATACTTTATGGGCTAGATAAAATCAATCAGTCAGTAGATTGCTGACCCTTGCCTTAAATAATTTTACCACCAAGCGGTTTCCTTCAATGTCACTCATCAACGTAACAATTTATTGTGAGAATACATCACATACTCTGCTTGTATTGTGGAAATAATGTTTTGTACTATGAAAGTTTTCCCCTTCAAAACTCATTTGTGACTCCCCAAACCAACTCTAAACTAGGTTTGTATAATAGATAAGTAAGGTTGCGCCGGTCCTGATCTCAGCGCTTGACAAGAACACAAAGCATCCACTTCCTTTCTACTGTACGACTGCTCCAAAATATCTCTGGAGCATAAAGGAACAAGGTTGCGCCAGATCTGTTACAGCGCTGTCTATGACAGATACGAGGTGCAAGGTTACTTTGGACCTGTTCCAGCGCTGCCTGTGACAGAGAGACGAGGAACAAGCTTACTCCGGACCTGTTACAGCGCGTATTTGATCCGTGGATCAGTGACAGAAAGGAACAGCTCCTTTCGTCTGTCAGGAACAGGTTGTGAATGTGACGACAAAGGAGCAGGTTGTGATTTCACAGCCCATCCCTACTCTAGACCATATGGACACTTAAGCAGGTTCATACTTAAATTATTTTATAACAAAATTATTCATACTTACGTTATACTTTTAATAGATTTTTCGTTACTATCATCATTAGATGATGACCTATGAATCAACCATTCTCTAAAACAAACAGAAGAATTGTGAATTATAGTATTTTTGCTCTTATTAATCGACTGTGTTTTAATTGTGAAAGTATTACACTAAAATATACAAATACAGTTGAGTCTCAGACACTCAGTAACTCGACATTCTGTGTAACTCAACACATACACGTCACACAGTTGTTGGTGCCAGTCATCATAATCCAAGGTCATTCAACTGTATAACCTCTGCTTGTTTGTGTGTTTGTGTAACTCTAGTGGGACAGTCATGCTGTAGTGTTTTTACAAGGGCTGTGTTTGTTAGTTTCCAATTCAGTAACGTGATATTCGAATCAATACAATATTAAATATGCCTATGGTAACTGCATTTCTGTATATTACATGTGTGTCTATATACACCATTATATTAACAAAAAACGTAATATATTGTACTGTACGCATATTACTGTTAGTGTACTGTACAATACTGCGGTACAATACAACTGTACCTATAATATTCGATAATATACTGTGATTCATCCTTGTTTAGTAAACACAACATAGTAAACATCCATCTTATGTAAGTTCATTCGTAAAACTCAACATCATCTCAGTCCACAGTTTCTGAGACTCTGTACAATGTTTTCATGTTTATTTATTTATGTTATATCCATATTTACATTAGCACTAATAATATGGGATGAGCAAGGTAAAATTTAGAGGAAATGTACCTGTATTTAATTGGTAGGAGAGTGGGAAACTATATAGGAAAAAACACCCTCATTTCACTTATTGCGATTCAAACCCAGATCTCTCCTTCACCCACAATCCGGTCTATTGCAAGAGTGATACTCAAACCATATTACTGTAAATTTGGGCTTCATAAGTATTACTACTAAATAATTACCTCAAATGAAAGCATGCACTTTGTTTTATTTGGATATCATATGTGATATTTTTAACTTGCAATGTCAGGTACAAACAATATGTAAGCATTTTAATAAACTAATTATTTAATCACACATTCATTGAGTCATATTTAATTACAACTGCACTGAGTCAATATCCATTCTTAAGTATTATATTCTTAAATTGAAAAATCACAACCGAGACACAGGAATTGAATCTAGGACCTTTGGCTTTGTACGACAATTCTCTTACCACTGAGCCATCCAAGAGTCATCCTACATTCACGAACCTCATCCTTCAGTCATATTTTAAGGCAGAGTATGGGATGGACGTGCAGAAATTGTCATATGTAGCTGACTATTTTTGCATTTCCATCACAGATTCTGCCTTAAAATATTAGTGAATAATGAACCTGGGCTTTCTCTGTTTTTAATGGTAGCATTTATACAAGATCAACATATTAACAACTCAAATTATAACCTAGGCATATTTTTTGGGTTGATTCTTTCTCACATTATAAATTTACTTAAACAATAAGCTGATTTTATTAAATACTATAATTTAAATATTATTTTATTTACCTAAGAGTTTAAAAAACTAAATTACTTGAAATTAATTTATATATGTTAATGTATTTTAAAAACTTGAGTACATATCAGCTGATGCCGCTAGGTCAATAGTTAAGTTCTCCTAGAATGACTAAAAAATGTTAAGTTAATACAATATTTTAATTAACATTAATTTATTTTAACAAAACTATAAACTTACAATAAAATGTTATTGTAGGGTACATCACTATTCTGGTAATTCACTATTATGGTGATTATATGGTTTTAAAATCCTTATCAGAATTATGACATAGATGTGTTATCATTATTTTAGTAATTTTCATGTTTGTGACATCACTAATGTGATATTGTACCTCTATATAATATCACTATTATAGTTATTTACCTATATATTGTATCACTATTATGATAATTTATCTGTATGTGATATAACTATAATAATAATTTAACTATATGTGATATCACTATTTGATAATTTAACTGTATGTCACATTACTTTTATGATAGTTTTATTGGTTGTTATATCACTTTTATGATACTTGAACTTTATGTTATATCACTATTATAATAATATGCCTGTATGCCATATTACTAGTATATTGATTAACTGTATACATAATGCTATTTTTTTTTGTCTCTGCACCTCTCTAATCGTTTGGGTTGTACCAGCGATGTATAACCTGAGAGTCGCAACCCAATTAGGTCTGTGGCGTGTTTTGAATGGGTTCGCAATGCTTGTAGAAGTTTTAGATGTTTATTTACTTTTCATTTAATTTTAATGATTATAGGAACGTTCGAAGTTAAAATAGAAATGTAATTACTCAAAATGATAATAATGGTCAAGTTACTTCTTAGGTTCCTTTTAGCTATCGCACACTGATAATTTCTTGCTGGCTTAGTCTATAGGGGCAGCCTTTTGCTGCTGCTAACATGACATCCAAAACTCACCTTTCCCCCCCCCTTCCCACCCCCCTTCCCCGGGCTTGTTGATTCTCTTTTACAACATCTTAGTCACGTTAGTATAATCATTATATATGAAATTTATAATAATTAAAACAAACATCGGTCCACAGGCTTAGCAACACACTTGTTAGGTTTGATTTGTCGATGAAGAAGAAGTCGGGATTTGAATTCTGGCCAGCTCTACTGGGGCCTAGAGGTAATTTTTCATAAAATCTTTCCCCCTCTCCTTCCATGCCAATAAGAGTACATTTCCTCTCAATTCTACCTAACATACTTCTGTAATTAAATGTGGAAAGCCCAGACAGAAAAGACTAGGTGAAAATAATAATTTAAAAACTAGGATTTGAACACTTGTAAGCTATCTAAGGTCACGATGGTTTTGGAGAGAAAAATTGTGGCCAAACCTTGTAAAAGAATGGAAATCCCTGGGTTGTAAGCGTTATGATGATTATGTACACATATTACTATTATAATAATTTACCTACATATTATATCACATTTTTTAATAATTTACCTGTATTTTATAATACCACTGTATGTAGTAAGAAAGTTCAGGAAAAAGACTGCAAGGAAGATGATGAAAGAGATGGAAGGAGCAAATAACAGAAAGTGTTGACGTTAAAGGAGAAGAATGAAAGAATTAAAGGAAGAAAAATGGTGGAGAGTTAGATAAATATGTAGGTATTTTACTAAACTGACTCAGCCACAGGCTGTAAGCAGTTTATGATAATGATGATGATGATGATGATACCACTACTATGAATATTACCTGAAGAACTTCAGCCCCTCATACAAAACAGCCAATACAAAAATGGCGATTGCGGAGGCAGCCAGACCACTTGCTGTATCAACTTGCCATTTTTCAAAGAGTATTGTCGCATCTTTAGTGAAGGTGAAGTACTAAACACATAAAAACCAAGAATTCAGGTAAACCTTAATTTTCTTACAAATGGACATTTATATAGTTATTTTTAGAAAATACAAACTTTTTTTGCTGTCAAAATTGATAATATCTTACCATTTTATAAGTGTTATACTAGTTTTATTTTATAAGTATTGATAATATCTACCAAAAGTGGCAGTTAAAGGTCACATTAATATGTAAAATTAACTTTACTAGGTCACTTTTTCTAGCTGTTAGTTATGTCCATTTGTAAGGAAATTGGGGAAAAGAGATGTGAGATGGATAATTTTTTTACTATTCGGTTCTGGAAAAAAACTCTCGCTATTTTTTGGAACTAATACATTCTAGATATTACAAACTTTAAAGTTATATTTGAGTTTAATTTCTCCTAATGGCATTAACTAAAGAAACATTCGCAAATGAATTAGAAGAGCAATTATAGCCATTCTAGTTCTCTTAATTCATATAATGACTACAGTGTTTTGGGGTTGAATGTGTCGCTAGCAACGGCTCTGCTATAGACCAGATATTGTTAATACTTTAATATTATAATCAAAGTCCTTTTGAATTCATCCTCTTCTCCTGGGATTCAATGGTCGTAAATATTTACCAGAAAATTATAATTTCAAATTATTGTAATTATTTATTTGGATTTTAATTCAATATAACATCGATAAAATAATTTTAAGGTTGTCTTAAGTATATTCTAACAACTGTCTCCTCCCCCCTTTCCTTCAACATATTCTTTGGCTATATGTAATAGGCTCTAGATCGCAAGCAACCACATTGTAAAATTTTCGTCTCCATTTGTAGGCAAGGGTATTTATTTTTCAGTTTTATTTTTAGTAAACTATATTTACATTTTACTGTAATATGCATTCAATCACCTAATTTTAAAATATGAACATTGAATTAATTAAACATAAATTATGAATATATTTAAAAGAAAACATTTACCTTTTAAAACAAGTATTGGAACTAGAACATGGTAGAAAATTGTCATATTTTTTACTAATTTGTTGAAAAAGAGTAGATCTATATTTTAAGGGTATCCCTAAGTGTTGACTGATCATAATCCCTCTGCTCTAATGCAGCATTTTCAACTGGTATGCCCCAAAGTTCCATCAGGTATGACTTGGGAGTTTGGGGGAAGGTCGAAAAGAAGTGAGAAAAAAAATTAAGAATAAAAATAAGTCTTTTGAAACCTTTAATCAACATGATTTTTAAAAATAACACAAAGATTAGAATTTTAACCACTGAACTTTTAGATAAAATCTTTAAAAAACTGTGAATATACCTTGACAAATTTGCGGCCTTGTTTATTGTGCTGCGAGTAAATAAAGGTTGAAACTAATTGCTCTAATTGTAGTACTTTTGACTTAATATATATATATATATTTCTTTTGAGGACTATTAGAAATATTATTATTATTATTATTATTATTATTATTATTATTATTATTAGCACCACGTCTTACTACCCGTTCGGGTTATACGCACTTACGCTAATGTGTAATGGTAGGGTGATTGTGAGATGAAATGAAGGACCTACAGTTTAACGTGGAATCCGAACCACGGTGGAGGCCTGGCATTCCTCACATTCACAAGATGTCTTGTCAGAGGTGAAGGAAGGGTTTGGTAATCAGAATTAGAAATATCAATATTGGCACTTGAGGTGTGTGACCTGTGTAGTGGAATGGAGTGACTAACCGGAAGGCGCGCAAAACTGTGGGTGATACACTTATCTTCACTCATTTTGCAATTTAAAAAAAAAAATTCTAGATTCTGGGAATCGGAGTCTCAATGATCCTGTCCCTGATCTCCCCACTATGCACAATAAAGAGCCGAGACAAATCAAAAGGAAATAAACTGGTGAAAGGCACATACCTCATTACCTACATAGAACTAGCCATCATGGAAAATATTTTGACAGACCTCACTTTCTATCTCCAAGCTCTCGTTTCTGACTGGACAATCAGTAATTTGCTGATAGTTACCATACATGTGATCATACCTCTCACCACTGAGCTCAGAACAGGGTTTTCCTCACTTGTTACTCTATGCCCCTTCTGTATACTCACATTACTTTCGATTATGTGATTACAGATTTTACCACAAATCCATTATGTAAATGTTATTATACATATCAATAGAAATGAAGTGATAAGTTCTAGCCAGTTTTAACCAGCACATAGGTTCTCATTGAAAAATGGCAACAACATAAATAGCTGCTGCTCAAAATCGCAATAGGAAATAAAATGCTGATTAGGATGAATAAAAGATTGCCAATATATTAAAACATATTTTCTTCACCGAGTATGCCCTAAAATATATTTTCTCAACTTTGCTTTTAAAATGAAGTTTTTTTTTACCTAATCTAAAAACTTATTTTTCTAGCTATAGATCCCCAAAATCCCATTTTGAAATTTTCTATATTTAGATTTTTCTGGTTATATGGGTTATTCCTTTTCCTTTCCTGCTAAATTTAAGTTTTCCAGCTCATCTGTCTTTTCCGGACAGATCTAATTTCAGCTTTATATACTTAGAGATAAGGGTTCTTGTTGGAGTTTATTTTTTTTGTTTTGCAATAATTTGTTAATTAAATTGCTTTTAGAAAAGCTGCTATAAAACCTGACTTACTTAAGAGGCCTAGGTTTGATTACGTACAAATGGACACAATATTTTTTTAACACCACATCTTATTAAATCTATACACTTATTATATGATAATTACTCAAATAAGGTAAGCATAAGGAAGGAAGAATTTTAGATGTAACCTTCCCGTATTTGGGTGGAAAGAGAATGAAAAACCATTTAGTAAAAAACTCCCTCAGTAGATACGACCGGGACCCGAAAATCGATCTTCCAGGCTCAGCAGGTCAATCTAATAAGAGAATGGCGCCTTAGACCATTCAGCCACTGAAGTGGGTTGGAAAATTTTCCCCCCACCTCCCCAACATCTTCTCTAGTGAAAACGGGCTGTATCGAGTTGTCTCCCAAGTATCACCCTTTAACCGAGTTGCGTCCCAAGAAGGGTCCAGATTCAATTATACTACCAACTGAGTTTCGTTAGGAGTGAAGTCCAAGTATAGTAACATAAATAATATTGGAAGTATAAACAAAAGTGTGTTCAGAATAATACATAAATGTAAAGTTCAGCCAATTATAAAATTAAATGTTAAATAAAACATCCTAACCTCACCTCACCTAACCTAGTGAGAAAACAGCAGACATAATTCAAATAGAGATGGAATGTTTATCAAAACAACTGACTGGCTTTATGGCTCTGATAATATAGTTATATCGGTGAAACACGGCTGGACGCAGCTTGGTAGGACTAGTCTTCTTTCGGGTTGGTCTGGAGGTCGCAGGATGCAACTCAACACCTACGTTACACTTTTAATAATCACAAAACAATTTTCTGGATGCAATTCGATTTTACTGGTGAAAACTGATGCAATTTCTTAAAATTTCACTTCGTCCTTTTGTAACTTTAGTTGGTAGTGGTAAGAACCTATATATTATTACTATTTATTATGGTTTAATAATTGGAGATATTCATATCCAATCTTTGAACCAACTGATTATAAGAGCACACATTCCAATATTCCAAGCTTGAACCTAGTACAGACAACAGATCCAGACTCCCGACCGTCAATTCATCACTGTAGAAGGGGAATCCCAAATAACACCTATGATCAATTTTTCTTCCTTACCGGGAATAATAGATGGGATCCTTAGTTCATCAAGCATACGCGCTACCTACTGAGTTAGGGTGTCAGGCTATATTATGTATTATTGTATATTATTAAGTCAATAATATATTTATATATTCATAATCTCCTGGGGCTACCTATTTCACGAGCACTATCTGAGCACACAATACATAATCAGATGACTTATAAACTATCTAGTGCCTAATACTACAAACACTCAGATAGAATAGAGAAGAGAATCCTTAGACACCCATTTTTCATAGGAAGGTTTTTTTTGCGGTCAATATTGATAGCGTTTTACTTTATTATTATTGATATTACTTATCAAAAGTGACAGCTGCAGATCACATGACTTGACATATGAATGCGTGAAAGCAGATCTTATCTAATTTAGATGTAGAATAAGGGCCCATATTAAGAAAGTCGAGTTATATATGATATGTTGGTCAGTACCAGCCAGAATCTAACCGATGTCCCCTCTTAGCGGCAAAGACAGCCTTGATGCTGTTCTTCTAAATGACGTGTTTGTTTTATTTATTTCCCCCCCCCCCCTCGAACTTCGCGCGGTTCCTCTCACCATGTTCATGCTCATGTCCATGTCCATGTCCATTCCCATGCTCATGTTCGTGCACGTGCATGTGTTGGACGTGTTACCCTTGAGAGCGCACGCCTCAGGGTCCATGGGTTGGCCGTCCCCCATGTCCATGCAGGGGTCCATGGTTCGGACCATGATGGCAGGTGTGGTGAAGTTCATCTTGCGTGGGCGGGAGATCCTGAAACATCGGTTGTTTGATACTTTTATGAGTACGATACACACTGGGGGGATGAACTTGTATCGGTCCTCAGAAATTAAGTTGTCACTTTCCCCCACTCCCCCCTCTTTATCCTTCTGTTTATCAGACACATATCATCAAATTAAATACACATACTTCGATTGCCGCATGATCTAAGGCGTGACCTTCGCAATAGACTATACTGCAGATGACAAGGAGATTGGGATTCGATCCCGGTTGGGTGTACTGAGGGTAGTTTTTTTTTCCTAAATGGTTTTTCACTATATTTCTACACCTCCTATATATATAACCTTCCCAATCCCTAAACACTGGCTTAATTAGTAAATATGCGTATAATCCGACCGGATAGTAAAACGCGGCGCACAAATAAATATAAAACACATCAATTATGGGACAGGGGGGAAGCAAACTAAGGTTAACCGCTAAACCACTCTCTTTGAGCGATATCCGAGAGCAATGTGAATGGGAGGATGTTGAGGGCAGGGTGGAAGGCAGGGAGAGGATGTTTTGCTTTTCAATAACCCAATAAATTCTTGGTCCAACAACTTTTTTTTTTATCACCGCGTCTCACTGCCTGTTCAGACAAGACACATAAAATTAATCATAGTACGCGGCCAACAAGTGGCGCTCCGAGCATTTGTTTAGAGAAAATTGTTTTGATATGAATCAGTGTGTTCCAACCTTTCATGAATCGTGGGTCAACCTGCACAATACAGCACATATAACGGACTGCGAGGAAAATAAAATTAATATACTAATGATCATTTTAATACATTATTGATTTTAAAAAGTTCTCAAAATTAGTCATTTTTAGTTTAGACAAAAAAATAAGGGCAGAAGCCCCCTCTAGTCAAATTTTCGAAGGGTTGTCCTACCCGTAAGATTAAAGTGAATAAATTACCTAACCATCAGTTTTAGCTTAAAAGATACGACAGGGAGAAGCATAAGGCCCCCTCCCCAACAGTTGATTTTATCCATCGAACACTTTTATATATCAAAGGTTTGTTCTAGCTGGAGGATTTGAGTGAAAAACATACTAAACCATCATATTTAGTTCAGAAGATACGACTAAGGGGTAAGCCCCTCCCCCAAATCAAAATTTTCCTGTAAACTCTTTTGTATCTAAGTTATTTTCAACCTGAATAAGTTTATCAAAGAAATTACTTCTCCGTCATTTTTAGTTACGTAAATATGACAGGGGGGCAGAACCTCCATAAAGTCAAATTTTCCAACCGAACGAAGCTGTAATGATAACCAACAATTTTCTTGAAAAAATCACATCTCCATCACTTTTTGGTGATAAACGACAACTGGGGGTAAGGCGGCTCAGCCCCCACAGAAAAAAGTTGGTGAAAAAGAATTTTTTAAATGGAAGCTGAGTCTAATCCAGATAATTTTATTGAAATAATCACATCTCTATTTCTATTAGCAGAGAAATGGTGGTTTGGGAGGCTGGAATCCCCCTCATAAAAATCGGTCTGGTGTGAACGTTAGGGGAACGCCCCCATATAATTATGACACAAACCGATCATCCCTATCACCTTTCGTTCGGCTAGGCTAGGGCTAAACGTGTTTCACATCTTTTATATTATCCCCCCCCCCCTCCAATGGTCACAGAACCACAGGCCAGAGGGGTGGTTGGAGGGGACCGGAACCCCCAAGTTTGCAGAGAGCAAGCTCCAACTTAGGAGTTCCTACTATTCCGAAATTTCTCCGTCAAAGGGTCTTGTGGGAATAAATTCCCAAAAAAGCCCTTTTTGACGTAAAACTTTGGTTCTTTAATAATGAATAAATGTCATAGCTAAAAAGTATTTTAGTTTTAATATTTGGAATCAGTATACAAGTTGATATACTCGTTAGTGTTCAACTAAGTGCTATACAATGTTTCTAGCACTAGTATACATGATTTAATTACTATTGCAAGTAATTAAATACATTTCTTGATTGATAAATTGATAATGAGAATTGCGGGCCATTTTTTATAACAATTTCTTTAGCACCGGATCTTACTACCGGTTCGGGTGCTTATGTACTAATTATGCTAATGATTTTAGGGAGGTTATTATTATAAGAAGTGTACCTGCATTTGCGTGGAGTCCGAGCGGAAAACAATTTTGAAAAACAAAAAACTAATTACACCCGACCGAGATTCGAACCTCGATCTTAAAGTCCTCCGCAGTCTACTGCAAGAGTAGCGTCTTAGACCATACGGTCACTGAAGTGGGTTTATTATTTGAATCAAACGCCCGGAATGTCAAAAATTAATTTCAGAGGAGTTGTATTCTGATAATAGGCAAAGCTAGTACAAAAATACTGGGGTCAATTCTTTGCAGTTTGGGGCCTGTATGCAAGGACGATGCTGAGCACTAGCAGAGCATGAGGCCTGTCGTGAAAACAGCTGTCTCGATCGTCTATGCGCGCAGCGACCATGTTGTGGTAATATCCTCTGAGTACGGGCAGAGTATAGCCTGAGCAAGCCCGGGACCAGACTTTGGCGAGACTCAAGATATTGCATCATAGATCGTACTAGCACGAGGCTCATGCTCTGCCTGTACTCTGGCTGTGCTCAGCATCGTCCTTGCATACGGGCCTCAAGATATTGCGTCATAGATCGTACTAGCACGAGGCCCTGGCTGTGCTCAGCCTCGTCCTTGCATACGGGCCTGAGACCTGGGGAGTGTTTACGCATATGCGTACAGACCATCAGACAAGTGCACAGGACAACATTCTTTTACTTTGTGTTTTTTTGTCTTCAAGATAAAATTCAATCTAATCAAAATCTTAAAGACATTTAGAGCTCAGTATGCTTGCTCAGAAAACGTAGATTTTTATTTATTATATAAAATAAATTTGAGCATTGGAGGCCAGGGTGGATCCAGAAGGAGGTAAGGTGGGTGCGCGGCGCCCTCAAATAATTTATTTAGTAACTATTATAAATAATAGTTAAAAATTTAAACAAATTAAATCTATGGTATGGTCACTACAGGTTGTACTGTCACGTGATATCTCACAAGTCAATTGCTTCACGTATTAATCACTGTCAATAATTATTGTTTTACATTTCTTACACATAATTTAATTAACAAATAATAACAAATAATAACAAAAACATCAATAAACAATGATCATCTATTTTTTTTTTTCTTCAAATTTTTATAATTAAATGTCGGTGACCTGGCGGTCTAGGGGTAAGGTGTCAGACTTCTATGCTGGCGGCCGGGGTTCAATCCTCGGTCCCGGCAAAAAATCACCCTACCATTACATATTAGCGTAAGTGCGTATAACCCGAACGGGTAGTAAGACGCGGTGCTAATAATAATAATATAATTAATTTATAAGTTAATCTCAAGTTTACTCTCAAATTTAAAAAAAATTCCATCAGAATTTCATGAGGGAGACCCCTCCCAGGTCCGGTCCCGTGAGAGCGTTGCCTACCCCCCCACAACCTCTCAACCTATGAAAACTCTGGTCGCATCCCCTCACAAAAATCCTGGATCCACCCCTGAGTGGAGCTCATTTTCCAGACGCACATTGGTAAGAATATACTTAGTGAGAATATAGCATATACAAATACATCGATGTTCAGTCAATCAGCACTGATATTAGATTATATTCAAAGCAGTCTTAAATATATGCCTGATTTTAATTACGTTATAATCAATTAATAAGTATTGCATATATATATATATGTATATTTAAACTTATGCTATCAAGTTGACAGGATTGTAAATTGTTGTACTTGCCTTATCCAAGAGCCTTATTTCTAATCTGCAATCGTTGACAACAGTTTGTTTTACAATCAGCGATAGAGAAATGCGACACTTTGAGCTATTGTCAGCTTATCTAACTCTCAAGGTCAGTTTCAATAGAAGACTGATAATTATTGGCTTATTGAGGGGGTTTCGTTAAAGATTGACCGACTACTGTAATGTTACTTTATCTAAGAGTGTAATTACAATGTCAAGTTTAGATTTTAGATACCGTACTTACTTCAATGCGGTCCGTCATTAGAATTTTTTTTAATAAGATAGATTTTTTAAACCTTTCAAACCCCCTAGATATTTAGTGCCTGTTACTTAATGATTGTTGTGGGATCTTAGGCAAAAATATTCTACTAATGCCCCGAACGGGTTGTTAACACAGTGGTGCACCCAAATGGGGGTTGGGGATGGAGGAAATGGAACAGTTTCATCCCTCCCCTCTCCAGATCCAAATAATTGTAATAAAAGTTTAAAATACATCAAGTTGAACTATAAAAACGAGTACGGTATACTGAAAATGTGTTGAAAAGATTTAATATATAATTTTTAAACTAATAGGCAACTAATTTCAACAATTTTCCAAGCGAAGAACATTCCAAATAGCTTCTAAGCACACCTAAATTTTAGAAAATTTCTAAAGTATGACCCCTCCAAATACCTTTTAGGTTATTCAACATTTTTCACTTTTAATTGGGATAGTCCTCGGACTCCCCTTTGGGTTAGAGGGTAAACCTCTTTATAAATGTTTTTGTTTTGCTAAAGTCTCCTCCCCACCCCCACCCCAACAACCCCCGTCTCCTCGGAAATTTAATTCTTGCTACAATCTTGATTCTTTACCACCCCCCTCCCCCAGGTAAATCTCTGGGTGCGCCACTGTGTGAACAGGAGCCTGATTTTAGATAATAAAAGATGATGAAACAACCACAGGCAGGGTTAGGGACTTGATCATCATTTGTGATACTTAGTTCCTTGAAATGTTTAGCTCTTGTCACTTGTCGCCATTTTGTGACTTTTTGGTAGGTTCATGGTTACAAGTTGTAATGTTTATACAAGAAATAAATAATAATATAATTATTTTAGCTCCACGTCTTACTACTCGTTCGGGTTATACGCTTATGCAATAATTACACTAATGGTTTTAGGGATTAGGAAGATTATATTTCAAGGAAGTGTACACGTATTTGCGTGGAAAACCATTTTTGTAAAAACCAACCTCAGTACATCCGACTGAGATTCGAACTTCGATCACCCCGTCATCGACAGTCTAGTCTACTGAGAGAGTAGTGCCTTAGACCATGCGGCCACCGAAGCGGACCAAAAATTATGATTACATGGAATTAAATAAACTCACATGAAACATGCTATATCCCTAAATGTATTATTTATAGCTCACTTGACGGGATATATCCACACACTGCATTAATATATTTTATGGGAATGACATTTGAGGTTACCAAACTCCTAAAACAAAGGACTGGAGGACTTAACAATAAAACAAATTTGGAAAATTCTGTAAATATATAATCGTTATTATAATTTTACAAGCAATTATGATATACTTGTTGCTGTGTCACAGTACCTCTTTGTCGCAAACTGTTCACATTGCTCAAGCTCCCTTGAACAACGCGTACCACCCGCTTCGGTGACCGCATAGCCTAAGGCGCTTCTCTCGCAGTAGACTAGACAGTAGACTGTCGATGATTTGGGAATCGAGGTTTGAATCTCATTCGGGTGTACCAAGGGTAGTTTTCCGAAATGGTTTACCGATCTCCCTCCACTCAAATACGGGTATAATTAATGTAAATATAACCTTCTAAATCACAAAAACCATTATCGTATTAGTATATAAGCTATAATCCAAACGGGTAGTAAGATGTGGTGCTAGTAAAAAACAACACACACGTGTCAGGAGGGTCACGTGCTGCTTTCATAATCTTCCGTTTAGTTACCTTTAGGTGGGGATGTGGGGGGACGCAAGAGAAGGTCAGTGTTACACAGCATTTGTAACGAATTTTTTTGGCCAAACTAAATAAAATATTACTTTAGTTTAAACGGGGTTTATTTTTGTTCACATGATGATATCAACAGTTTTTTAATACCTGCCATGAACATAGCGGCATTAGATTACAAACCTTTTAAATCAAGGGAAAAAGTTGTCATTAAATTCCAGGATACCCTTGACAAAAATATTCAGGAACTGTTGAAGTAAACATGCGAAGAAAATTAAACTCTATATTTGTATTGAAGCAATATTTTATTTATTTGATCAAAAATATGTTTTGATACAAGAGCTACAAAATAACACATAACTTTACTCGGGTTCCCTACATTCTCACCTTAAACCGTTAATCCGTCACTGAGAACGGGGAAACCCGCATTTCACTGGTGATAAATTACTCAGCCCCACCGGAAATAGAGATCGGGACCCTTATCTTAGTAGGTATACACGTTACCAACTGAGCCAAGATATCGGACATGTTATGGGTACCAACCCTAGTTGAGATAGCTACACAATAATTGTCAGAATCGTCAGATTGTTTGATTTGTAACGATGTTACAACAAATGACAACATCTAATGCATACCACCCAGTAATATGGAATTACAACACTCACCACAGGCCTGGCTTCTCACCGTCTGATGGAGCACAAATACACTATGACATCCTCTCCCTTGGATTAAACAACATCGACTGAAACGAGATTCTGGTCAGTGCCTCGCTAGTCATCGAAGCCCCGCCCACAACAAACAAGGACTTAACTTGATCAAGATCGTTTCCGGTTCCATCATCTGGGATATTCTGTAAACTTCGAGGGGCTACTGGACTGACCGCTAAGCTTCGAGAGCGATAGTCATCTCCCTTCTTTTGTTCTTTGTTTCCGCCCTACTTTCCCCCTCCTCTGAGAACATGTGTAGGTTTTATTTGCTATATAATGGCTGGTATAGTTTACCTCGGTACTCATTGTATCACTGGCTTGCACAAAGGTGAGGGCGCCGATATAAACTAGGGCTAGGAAACTTTATTCAAAATTCTGTTCTGATATAAATAATGGAGTGGGATTCTTTTCTAAATTGTGGCTTGGGCTTACTTCAACATAATCATGTTTTGTAGATGGGTTTTTTGGTGGGGTTTAACGTGGATGAGCCGCGAGTCAATAATATTTGTCTTAATGGGAAATCATGATTCGTATTAGTACTCATTGCATACTTGTGGCGCGCTTTCATCTTCACTTAGTTCAGTTAACTGATTACATTGGTATATTTACATGTTTCTGGGACGTTATTATGCTAATGTATTCACGCTTTAATTGCGTGGATTATTGAATATATATTTAAATAAAATCAGATTATCATGTTAGTTTGTGTAGATGCTAACGGCGGTTTATGAAATATATTTATATACTTCAATTTAAATTATATATTTAAATTATCCATTGTTATTTAGGTATAGACTTCAACGGCAATTGTTGATATTATATATATATATATATATATATATTAGATTAAATCACTTTATCTTATTATCCTTGTGTCTGCTGTGACAAAATTATCTATTTATTATATATATATATTTAAAGCAAATTTTATTGCTTCACAATTTTGTATATATTTTGACGATAATTGCTATATTATTAAAATTAAGCCTTCTTGCTTTTTGGATTTGCATACGCTTTGCAGCGGTCAGTTTGAAGTATTATATCGGTGGTTTTGGGTTAACACTTTCGACCTTGGGAATACAGAGTTATCCTATTCATGTTTATAGAAAGGGCTATTGTAAATTCTCTTTTAAATAACTGGAGATTTTGTTATTCGCCTTTGGCCCAAGGTCGTCCACTCTCTTCATGAGAGTAAACTAACAACCATTTGTATCATGGTCTTCTGCCAAATATTTAGGAGACTTGTATTGGATTTAGAATCTAGGGTTTTACTTTAACTATGTTCCCTTTGGGGGCTTTATATCTGATGTATATTTAGGAAGGCTGAGTTTAAATCGTCTTGAATTGATGTTTATTGCCAAACGACAAATTGGCTCTCTAATGCCATTTTGGGAATATATGATGTATCTTCATTTCCTTTATATTTGACTAAATTAAAATAAAACTATCTGTTTTCTCTTGTGACTCCTTGGAGGTTTTTTACCACGCTTCCTGGTTACCTGTGGGCGTCACAGATTGAACATTTATCTCTACTCGTGCCTATTAAGATAAATATAAGATAATATTATACTCTAGATACCTTCACCATAGCTCTTCATACAAGTAGACAGAACATGTATTGTCCTTCTGCATATAACCTGTATATTGAATAATGATGTCTTGATGGTAATCAAACCAGGGACCTTTAGCTTAGTACGCCAATGCTCTACCCACTGATCTATCCAAGAATCGTCCTGTGACCAAGGTAATTCTCCACTCATATTTTAAGTCGAAGTCAGTGATGGGCTTAGGAAATTCTTCGGCTACAAATGTGTGATCGATTAAGATCACGAGCTATCAGATAACGCAGTCATCTAAGACTCGTTAGTGGGCTTTTTGCTGCCAATATTATAATCAGAATGGTATGAATGCGTATATCATGATGAATTAAATACCCAAACTATTATATTCGTTAATTATAGCCGCTTCTAAATATCACATTCTTTAAATTGGTATTGATTACATTTATATGTGGTTGTAGCCGTAGTTCACAAATATAATTGAATTTTTCTTTTTTTATAAATTTAGCTTTATTCTTATAATATTTAAGGTTATCTTAAACTCTTACGTGTCCACTACAATGTTGCCAGAAAACCAACTTGTGCGCAAAAAGAATGGCGCAACATTTTTTCTTCAAATATTACAATTGAAGAATGAAAATAGATAGTTACTCTGTCAGGGTTATTGTGTGAATTCGTTGTTTTAGTGCATCCCTAACATTTTTGTCTGGAGGTTTAAATGCAACGACACACAATACGGGATGGGATGCAGTCCTATCCGGTAACCTAATAATTAACAACGTAGAAAGTAATAAAACTATTTGGATTGGTTAATCTTATATTTAACTCTATACCTAATGGCTAAAAGGAACTAAGATCTCTTGGGTTATTTTTAGCACCACTTCTCACTATCCTTTCTGGTTAAACGCTTATATTTATAAACTAATTACGTTAATGACTTTAGGGATGAAGATGGTTATACTAGGAGACGACTTTAGGGATGAAGACGGTTATACTTAAAGGAAGTGTACCCGAATTTGCGTGGAGAGTGAGAGTGAGTAGAACACTATTTGGAAAACCTGCCTCAGTACATCCTACTGAGATTCATACCTCGATCTCTCTGTCTTTGGCATTTAAGTCACCTGCTAGAGTAGCGCCTTTAACCATGTGACACCTGGACACCACCGCGATTGTTTGCCCTTCCCCTCTCCAAAGAAAAATTCTGGTGGCGCCATTGGTTAATAATAGTAGAATTTGATATAATTGCACTTACAAATGATGGGTTATTTGCATGCTTAAGAGTATGGTCTGCAACATTTTCTTAAGACGAGCCTATCTGACAGCTAGAAAAGTCACTAGATCTTCGTTCACGTATTCATATGTCAAGTCATGAGATCTGCAAAGGTCACTTTGATAGCTATTATAAAAACCTATAGAATAACACTATTAGTATAGTAAAATGTTGTCAATGTTGACAGCAAGAATTGGGTTTGAATTTTCTAAAAATTTCTTCTTACGAAAATTCTATTTTGTTCTGTGTTTTTGAAGTAAAATATCAAATGCGAAGTTCATATTATCAATAAAGTTATTATTTGTACAAGGAATTTAAACCCAGGCACCATTAAATTACGAATAAAAGCTTTAAAATTGAGATCCTCATGATAACTCAACTACAATCAATTAACAAGTGAAAAATAAATAATATGATTGTGAGACAAATGAGGGTAGGCAAAGAAAGCATTGATTGAGTCAATTTGAAGATCTCAAGTTCAATTCTCAGTTCAAGAGTGTTATTATTTAAAGGTTTTTGAGTTTATACATCTCAAAATGTCCATTTTGGATAACCATATTCAGAAATTAAAATAAATAGCACGGCAAAATAGAACTTACTTTATTAAATAAGTAATTATAGTTTGAAGCCAATTTTTCAAAAACAATAGCTATCAGTAAACTAGCCTCAAAAGAAATTACCCCCAAAAACTAGTATATTGTGTTATGTTGTGTCAAACACTCCTCAGATATAATATTTAAATAAAATCGCTATAGCCATTTAAAAAAAAATGAATTTTTAAAATCTCTCATAAAAATACCCTTAATTTGAGGGCTAGATTTTAAATCTAAAAGACATCCCAAGATATGGCCTTATATCTAAATACAAAATATTTTTTAAAAAGCATCATCGAACCGTTTAGGCTCTAGCTTCGGGTACAAACAGACAGACAGATTTAATACTAGGTTCTATATAAAAATATGTTGATTTATGTTCAGGGGTGGTTTGGAATAATTGCAACAGGTCAAGAAAATTGACATCATATGCCATTGTAATTTATTCATCCTTTCTTCATTGATACATAAGCGCATATTGATTCTTGATTATACAGGGCTATTCAGATCTCCAGGTAAAATACTATACAAGCGATAGGGGGTGACAAGACAAGTATTTCTATGTAATGAACTTGGAGTTGGCGACGCTAAATGGTGGCTCTACGAGACGTCAAAGTTGTTGCTCTATGCACCTGAGGGGTAGGCAGCTCATAAATCTTCAAAGCATCGCAAGTAGAGTGTGGTGCAAATTATAACTACCTAGTAACAGTAATTGAATTGCCCGACCACATGTGCTGCCTATCCTCCAGGTGCATACAGCGCCAACTTTGACGTCTCGTAGCGTCCCAGACTCCAAGTTCATTGCATGAAGGTACTTGTCTTGTCATCCCAACAACCTGTTTGTTTTTTTAACTGGAGGAAGGAATAATCGTGTCTGCGGTGCTAAAAAAATGTAGTTAAAATGTGAAAGTAGGCAGTTTAATGTATATTACTAAATACTTTGAATTGTAAATTTTCATAAATTTGGAGAACTTTCCAAAATAATAAACGATGCAACAAATCTAATTTCCTCTTGCATTATTTAGTATGATTAATGCTTTTGTATTTTAAATATTATTATTTATTGACCGTTTGATCACATCCGTGATAGCCGTCTACATTTATCCCAGAACACCTTGAGCTTTGGTACAGTTCATGTCATGTAGTTCTCAATTCTTAGAGCTGATTATGAAGTGTTATGGAAGCCTTACAACGGCTTGTAAAAAAAAAGTAGGATTCAATTCTGTGAATTGTCAGAAATAAATTTCAATATACCCAGGAAATGTTTGGAAAAAGGTGACTTTTAAAGTACTTGAAAAGTGACACTGCAGTCGTGTCACGAGCTAATCTGACTCTCTTTCTGTACCATAATGTGAGTTACTCACTAATGGGTTAAGATTCGGATGGATACCTACTATATATGAACGATAAAGTTGTTTACTCTATTGCTTAGAAAATATGCATAGTAACAACGTGCGGTTTTTGTATTATATTAAAATTGTAAATTTAAAATTAACTATATTAATAAAAAAGTTTCAAGTTAATATTTTTTTTTATAATAAGATATAATTTCAATTAAATTAAAACTAAATAAACATGAAATACAAGAATATAGTTTTGAAGCTATATTATTATAGAGAATAAGATAATGTTCTATCATACACGATTGATATTTATAATACAATAATTTTTAAAAAATTTGATATTTTCAAATTAAATCATGTCTAAACAGTTGAAAAAGTTCAGTAGCTTCCTGGTAGATTGCTCTGTCTTCGGGAGCACTTCCCCCTCTTCTTCCCAACTATTTTCCATATATTTTTTCTGTAAGCCCCGCTACTCCCCCTTTCCTCAATCCATTTATATCCTGTTCAGGTATAACCCTTGACTCAACACTAATTGTCTGCTACCTCCAAACCTGAGCTATTGAAAATGTTTTCTGTGATGTATTCATATGATCATTGTTCTAAGTTTTTTTATAGAGTAAACTTGATTATGTCCACCTTATAAATAATATGCATAGACAGTGTTTCCTTTATTAGATAAAACCTATTTTTATAACGTTGGTTTCGTAAGAAGAGAGAGGTGAAAAGGATTTCTCTAAATAGTTTTATTCATGTTTTATAGGCTATCAAGACCTTCTCCCACTTATAGCAGAATTAAATTTGAAGATATTTAGCTTCAGTGGCACATCCAGGGGTTTACTTAGGGGAGGGTGGACATGTGTGTCATAGCTATTATTTCTATCCCCTGAAAATATTCATCAATTATTTTAGCTAAAGACTTTTTTTTAAAGAGAAATTACATACACACATGTATATACAGGTTGTTAAAAAGAGGGGTTCAGAAATTGTGGATCTTGTTGTACACATTAACATGAATAGAATGACTTTAATGAACGTTACATGACCTCTAGTTGTGTCTATACGTCGGTAAACTCCAATAATAATAATAATAAAAGTTTCTTATTAATCATAGGTCCCAAACCTACTCACATAGAGGTAAAGGCAAATTTGTATTTTAGTAATAAAAAATAAATGTTACGATGTGCCACACAGACTTTCTCTCGCTTTTATCTTGAAATAGACATTTACTAAAAACTCGTTAGGATTTGTGAAATGAAATAATATACACTGTTACTTACTCTATGCAGGGGTGGCTTGAGTGCCGTGCGAACCGGGCGGCTGCCCGGGGCACCAGCTTGAGGGGGCGCCAAACATAGCTAGACATGACCTAACGTAGTCTGGATGGGATATGAAAATAATCCTCAATCCTATCAACTTCAAACCTAATGTAACCTGGGCATGATATGAAAATAGTCTCCAAACCTAACGTAGACAGGACATGATAGTAGCATTGCTAAGCTTAACAAACGTTCAATTTTTGATACTAACATGACATTTTACACTTTAGTATAATTTTGTGGTGAGTAAAATAGAATATAGTGCCACTATTAAAAAGTTATTTTATATTTGCCAGCTTGAAATAATGGTGCCCTAAAACTTTTTTTTTTGTTGCATTTTTAACGTAAACCATTCATAATGTCAAAGAGTTTGTTGAACTTAAAATAAAAAAATAGAGGATGACATTGTCTACAAAACAAGTTCTTATAGTTTTATTTGTAATCCTAACATTTTTTGTACAATCTCGAAGTGAAACGTTTAGCTTATGTTTGACATTTATGGAGTTTTCTCTTCAATTATTTTCCAATCAAGGCCAGGCTACGTTAGGCTTGGGGATTATTTTCCCATCACGCCCAGGCTACGTTTGGTTTGGAGTTGTTAGGTTTGGGGATTATTTTAATATTTATTTTTAGAGAGTACAATCACCTTGAGAAATGTGATAGCTGGCAGCCAAAAGAAAAACCAAATAAAAAATAAAATTGTTTTTGTGAACGTTTTGACTTCCAAAAGTGACAATAAATCAACATATTATTGTCATTGCAGATAATATGGCTTGGCAAGTGGATACTTGAGATTTGATCTGCGAACTTTTGCCAGCTGTTAGTTACCTACACTCCTAAGGTGAATTTAATATATTATCCACCTGTTACGTAGAGAGGCGCCAAAAAGCAATACTGCCCGGGTGCGAAATTTACCTCGGTCCGCCCCTGACTCTATGGCATCAGGAACTAGGAACACTTAAAGACAAATTGAAAAAAGAGAAACATCTTTGTCAACCAAAGAGCATAAGAATCAAATTCATTTTTAAAAACCTGTATTAAAAACTGTGGTATAGACGGTATAGTCGTAAATTTAGCAGTGCCGGAACGCAAGGTCATAGCAATCCCAAAGTTGAAGTGGGGTTTTGGGACACCCAACCCCCGTAAGCGAAAGGCTTGCACAAACATGAGTACCTCTAGAAACTATTTGGAGCATCTTTTAATGATTATTAAGGCAGAAACTTAATTAACGCACTTCCCCTAAAATTCCAGGTATTCGCATAGAGCACTGTAAATTTCATCAGAATTTAATTGATTAATAGTATGAAAAAAGTTTTAACATAATATTGATATAAAATCAATTAATTAACTCTAAATTGCAGATGACCTGGTGGTCTAGGGATAAGGTGTCGGAGTTCTGTTCTGGGGGTCCGGTGTTCAATCCTTGGTCTCAGCACAGATTTATCTGATTACCATACCCTTCCTTCGCCTCTGACAAGACATCTTGTGAATGTGTGGAATGCCAGGCTTCCATTGTGGTTCGGATTCCACATTAAAGAGTAGGCCCTCCACTTCATCTCACAATCACCCTACCATTACACATTAGCGTAAGTGCGTATAGCCCAAACGGGTAGTAAGACGCGGTGCTAATAATAAATAATAATAATAATAATTATAATAATAATAATAATAATAATAAACTCTGAATTGCAAAGTATAAAACTTTACTAAAATTATTTTTAAATATTTTCCCACGAAAAGCAGTGCCATAACGGCGTTCCCACTGCACCACTACATCCATGATTAAAAAGTATATATTTGTTTATAGCTCAAAATTTATTGGTTATATATATATATATATATATACAGATTTTTACATTTAATAGTACTACAACTTTAGAATGATAAGTTATTACGAGTCTCAAATAGTTGTGGAGAAATGATGAAAATTTGAAAATCTCCCCTATGTAAAATACCCTCAAAGTCATGTTCATGAGAGAATGGAAATGTCTACTATGTTTATAATGATAACATTGTTTAGATATTAAATTTAATCAAAATCATTAGAGCAAATTTCGAGAAAATAGGTTTCGGTTCTAGCCCAAACCAAGGTACAAACAGTATGACAGACGGTATTGCGGAAACAACTTTTTTAGTTTCACGGGGCTATGAAACGTCGACATTTATCAAAATCTCGATTTCGAATTTTTGGCCATCACAATATTTTCACTATGAGGTGTCGAGACAAAGTAAATATTAGTGTACAAAGTTTAGTTACCCACAGACGTTGGTTTGATCGCCATTGATGGGGAGGTCGAGGTTCGAATCTCATCTGCGTGTACTGAAGATGGTTTTCCAGTTTAATGTGTGTCTGTATATATATATATATATATATACATTTATATATATATATACACATATATATATATATACATTTATATATATATATACACACATATATATATATACATTTATATATATATATACACATATATATATATATATACACACACACACACACTGGGGGCTGTGAAATATAAGGACACTCTGAAAGGGGGTATTATAGAGGGGTGGGGGTCGGTATGTCGACTGCCATAACTATAGCAGTGCATCTCTGGTGAGGTGATAATACATTGAACTACTTGGAAGAGAGATTTGCAAAACCTTAAGATGTCCATCCGAATCTTAAGAAAGTGTAGTTTAATTTCCCTAAAGAATAAAATTAAACATCAATAGCCACACTACAATTTCCAGAAAAACTTTGATGGATATTATAAATACCTATAAAATAACAACAATAATAATACTATAGTAAGATGCTATCAATGTTGCTCTAAAAAAAAGTTTGTTTTATTTATGGGTTTTTCCCTTCCAAATTTCAACCATACATTTAGTAGTGTAGTACGTGCCTAGCAGCGCTTAGATTTTTATTTTTATAAGAACAACAAGCATCCCAGAGATATGGATTCTGCTAGGAAGTAGTTTTTAGAACATCCAGTAACTTACAAACTTGTGGTCTAAGAATTTCTCTTTATTATTGATATTATTTCATAAGTATTACTTTCAAAAGTTATAGTTGCAGATCACATTACCCTACTTAATCACAGGATATGAACGTTGTTTTAGTGACTTTAAGTACTGCCAAAAAGTTCCTTTCTATCTAAATCGAACTTTACTTTGAAGTTTATATTTTTTTCATTTTTTGAATGAGAAGCTGCTTATATTGCTTAACTTGAAGATGTATCTGTTAATAAAGCATTATTAATACAGTTTTATTAATTATAATCAACCTTATATTTCCCAGAGTGCTATCAGCATAACAAATATTAATTAAACCTTGAGCAAAATAATTTAACTTACCTTTCACCAAGAGTCAAAGCATTTTTTTGTATTTTTTTTGCACTGCATTTTACTCTCCGTTCGGGTTGTAAGCATATGTATTAATTACGTTAATATATGAGGGATAAGTCGTGTTGAGCTGCTCGACTGCTGAGGACGGGGAGATCGAGGTTCGAATCTCGGTCGGGTGAACTGGGGGGGTGTTCCTAAATGGTTTTCCATTCTCCCTCCACGAAAATGCTGGTTCACTTCCTCTAATTTAACCTTCCCAATTCCTAATCCATTAGCGTAATTAGTATTTAAAGCGTATAACTCGAACGGGTAGTAAGACGCGGTGCTAAATAATAATAATAATAATGAGGGATAAGTGAGGTTAAATTCAGAGGTTGTTCACCCAACCGAGATTTGAACCTCGATCTTCCCGTCCTCGGCAGTCTAACTCAACGTGACTAGCTCGTTAGCTAACTACATCACCGAGGCGGGTCCCAGAATTTACATTATTTTATTTAAATGACGAATCCAAGCCACAGAGACCTCACTTGATGTAACAAAGGTGTAATGACAAATCTTCTGTACAGGTTACAATAATAGATAATACGTGATCCAGCAAATTTTTAATCTGGATAAAACCTTAAATAATTTGACATTTTGGAAGTAGCTACCATACTCAATGAGTTTGGCGACCACTGGGCTTAGACCATGCGGCCACCGAGGTGGATATAAGGTTCTTTTCTTTTTCTTTTAGGACGTCACATAATAGGGGGATCTCGGCTATGTTGCCGCAAAGTCATTACAATAGTTACATCTGGTGGGATCTCGGCTATGTTGAAGGTATTAGCTGAATTGCAGGTTGGCCACCTGTGAGTAAGCGACGCTCAGCGACTGGCGGGAGAAAGGGGAAGCTCTACTGAATGGAACAATTCAAACCTTGCACCGGCAAGTTTCAAGTCGGCCGCGATACGAGCAGGTGTGCGTTGCGTTAACTTCACAGGTGACATGTGTTTTTGTGATCGTGGCGTGGGAATATGGTTCTGTCAAAGTGTGGCATGAGGTGTGAAGCTATTTAGGGAGAATAGCTTAAAACAAGACATTTGTTTTAACAAGTTTTTGTGATTTCATAAGTTCTGGCGAATCAGCTTGTTGAAAACATCCCTCTCATCTATTTTCAAGGTTATCTGTTCATCCCTATCTGAACATTTGATTTATACCGTTAAGTAAAACAATTTTTAATAAAACAGTTATTTATATAAAAAAACTAACATTTCAAAGGTAAAGTTAAAATAATAGCTTCTCATTATCTTTAAAATAAAACACGTTTCATAACTAAACTGTGTGTGTCAATTAAATATCAATTGGTTTAATTTTGTTCTTTTAGGATGTACTGTACACACATTAGAATCGAGTGACCGGAAAAAGTTTGAATTATGTAAGTTTTTAATTATTTAATTAACTCTTTAGTGCTAATTTCAATAGTGTGTTTTAATTTATTAATTTAAAATATACTAACGTTCTAAATTATAATTTAAAAGTAAACAAACACATAGATCTATAAACTACCATGTTTAGTCAAACTTAGACCACGTGATCACAGTCAGTGGGTAGCTTTAAAACCAATACAACTAGGAAAACTCTTAGAGAGTGAACCTCAGAAGTAATTTTTTAAATGGCCATTTCGAGACTGACTCCTTATACCGCATGACAACTGATTCGTGAAGTTAAAAACCAAGAAATGTATAGGCCTGCGGATATGCAGCTTAGGTGTAAACCAAATCTTATACCGATAGCAAACCTGGCCCCCTAAACCTCGTACAACCTGTTTCCGTGGCCGCATTGTATAAGGCGTCACTATCGTGTTAGACTTGGCTGCCGATTACAGGTAGATCGAGGTTCAAATCCCGTCCGATTATACTGAAGTTTTTTCCAAAATGGTTTCCACTCTTCCTCCACGCAAATGCAGGTTCACTTCCTCTAAATTCAACCTTCCATACCCCTAATTTACTAACGTATGTACACGTATAGCCTGAACAGACAGTAAGACGTGGTGCTAAGAAAAAAAATTCGCAAACATTGATGAGCAACCAACCATAAAACTAATAAACTTGGGAAAACTATTTTAGGAAACTGTCACATTACAAGCATGAAGACTTTAAGCGCGAGCACTCCGGTTCGTGTTGTTTGTAAACCTATCGAAAAACTGCTGTTGAATATAATTAATAGCAGGAACGGTGAAACATATGGTGGCTGGGGGGTGGGGCCATTCACTCCCCTGGAATAAACT
>CABFOV010001026.1:7120-29607 GCA_902141375.1 Timema poppense
GGAGTTTAGGCGATGCAGCTCCACAACCATTGGGAGGTGAAGACAATTTATGACTATTAAATGCCTCTAGATGCTATTTCAATTATTTATATGGCAACTAAAGGCAGCAATTTTAATAATGTAAGTGACCTTAGTTTAGATAAATTGTATCATAGCTACTTTTCCAGTGATTTTATCCAATTTGTAACTTTTAGGGCACTTTTAATGCGTGTAATGTTAGTGCTTACCATTATATTTCTCCCACAAACTGGGACACTTTTAGTATTTTACTTGAAGAAAAGAATTATTGGTGGTGGAACCCTATTTGTTTTGGGATGAGGAGGCAGTTAGAAAAATAATGTTTTACCTTCCAACTCAAAGGGGGGTCCAAGGACCCTTTCCAGGAAAATGTTATAAGAAAAATCGATCTACCTAGAAGTTATTAGAAGGGGTCTTTCCTTTTAAAACTTAAAAAATGTAGAGTATTCTAGAAGATTTTTAGATTATTTCTTGTCTGATTTTTTTAAAAAGATTAGTTTCCTCTATAAGCTATTTAAAGACAAACAATCTTCCCCTGGATAAAAAAAAAAAAGTATCCTCTAGAAGCTATTTGGAAATGTCTTTACCTAAAGATTTTTTGGAAATTAAATTTCCCTAGAAGTCATTTGGTATGGTCTTAATCTAGCAAATTTTTGAAAATTACATGCATGTACAAGATATTTGGAATAGTACTCCACCAGTAAATGTTTTAAAATTGAATGCCTCTAGAAGCGATTAGGAGTAGTCCTTTGCTGGCAAAGTTTTGCTAGGACGTGGAGATGGGGGCAATTGCGCTATTTTCCTCCATCCCCCACCCCACTCTTCTTCCTTGAGTGCACCACTTTATATAGGATATTTAGTCCACATCAAGAAGTACCAAGAGAGTTTAGAGACCATCTTGAAGAGGCTTCCTTCTCCTTAATTTATTTGCACTTCTGGCTAATCAGTGTGCAGCTAAGTCATTCAAGAAGAGATGTATATGACAAATTCAATTCCATACCAAGGAAGCATTATGCTGTCTGATTGTGGATTCATTTTAAATATTTATCTACATCTCGGGCTACTTGCATCCAACTCTCATCCTGGCTTCATGTGCAAAAGTACAATTTAGACTAAATACTATGTTTGTTGAGAGAGAATGTTTGTCATGTACTAATCTAAAAGTGTTACAGTTGTATATGTTGGTTGGTTGGTTGGTGAGTATACTGGAGTTCTTCCATTTGCCTTATTGAGTATCAATAGCAATTGGTTAAATTACTGACCTTTAGAGTGCTGCAGTGAACTAGATCTTTATACATTGTAGACTTGACTTCTTTACAAATGTACACAATCATCAACATCAACTGTTTCCAGCCTGTGGACGAGTCAGGTTAGTAAAATGCATCCAGCTTCTTCTATCCTTCCACCTTTCTTCCTCCTTTAATTTCTTTCATTCTTCTCCTCTCACTTGAACACTTTCTTTTATCTGCTCCTACAATCTCTTTCTTGACCTCCCTTACGGTCTTTTTCCTACATACTTCATTTCCAACATTTTCTTTCATATCCTCTATTTTTCCCTCCTCATTGCATGCTCATACCATCTCAGTCTTGCTTCCTCTACTATCTCATGTATTCCCTGAACCCACACTCTTTCCCAGAAAATTCATTCCTAATCTTGTTTCTCCTCGTGACAGCTAACATGCTCCTCACACATTTCATTTCCATGGCCTACACTTTTCTAGTCTATCTTACATTCATTGTCCATGTTTCTGCTGCATATATGACAATGGCTACAAAGTACGCCCTGGACAACACTTTTTTTACACTTTAAGGTCACTTATCTTCTCCATAGCAGGTATCTTAAAGACCTATAGAACAACTCTCCCTGCTGTTATTATATCATTACATCCTCTCTACTTCCAATTTTCACCTCAATCATGCTTCCAAAGCATTTTATGCTCTGCACTTTTCTCAGCTCTACTTCGTCCAACTTTAAAGCTATACTAGGCCTTATCTTCTTCCTCATCATTACCATCACTTCACTCTTTGCCATGCTAAATTTCATTCCACACTCTTTCACTTCCTCATTTTCAATCTTTACTCCCCGAGTTTACCTGTCACTTTGTTCATGACCATTTCCATCACCATTAAAAATAGTAATGGTGAAAGGGTATTCCCCTGCTTCACTTAGTTTTTTTAATTCGAAACCACTATGTCCTCTTACTTTCCGTCTTAACACGGTTACTGTTATCTTCATACATGCTTTTCACTCTCTTCTCTTTCTACTTCAGTATCCTCCACCGCTTCCCAAAATTTATTTCTATACATGCTATTATATGCCTTCTCCTCATCTATAAATTTCATTTCCAAGTCTTTCCCACATTCATTGCTTCTTTCCATCAGCTGTTGTATGGCAAATATTAAGTCTATTGTAGACTTCTGTTACCTAAAGCTATGCTGTTCCTTTCTCCACTGTCCTTTCATTTTATTTCTTATTCTCTTTACCTGTATCTTCTCATATATTTTTTACATCAAATGTAGAGGTTGAAGTCAAACAACCATGCCTTGTATACAGCCGGAAAAGAGCGACAACAGACTTTTCTGCGATGAGTTTCTTGTTGTTGATGTTATTGCTCCACCATTTATTTTAAGTCATTATAATTATTTCTCTTTCTTGTATGTCTTACTGATAAGTTTTGCAATGAGGAATTATATTTTTAAGGACCAATGCAGGATTGCTGGAAAACTTGCAAAACAATGGCTATTTTTAATCCCTTTAAAAACAGGAGGAACACAAAGATTTCACAAAAATAAACAAAAAAATACTGGAACATTTGTTAATTTTGGAAAATAAAGCTGGAAATCTAAATATTAGTCCTTTGCGTAAAAGAAACAAAACTAAAGAACTATGCATGCTGATTCAAACACATATCTTATCTGCAATCCCCTTACTCTTTTTTTCTACCTGTAACATTGGTTTGTATATTAACTTCATATTATTGGTTGTATCATCCTATTCTAAATACCAATGCCTATAGAACTTGATTAGTGTCAAATAAAATGATACTAATACACAAACTAAAATTCTCACTTAGATAACTAAAACATTTTCATTTTTATTTTCTTATATAAAAAGAATCATAATTGTGACAATTTTTGACCTCAATGCTATGGTAATTCTTTACATTTTATGGGATCCTGAACACAAAAATATGAATTCTACAATTCTTTCTGACCCTGGGCCTCTAATTTTGACTATAAATTTTAGCAATATTTAAATTTGTTTCTGCCCCCAGGAATTTTATCCTCGGCCAGTTTATGACGAGAACAGTGAAGTGACTGAAGATACGCTGAAGAAAGTTATTGGGGATGTTTCAGTTTCTGATGCCATCACAGTGTATCAGCTGCTTGAGAAGAAAGGGGAAGGTTTGTTGCTACTTAGCTTTTTATTAAAATTCCTTACTTCCATCTCAAGCATAATGAGAGTGCAATTTAAACCAATATACCCGCATTCGTTTGAAAAGAGCCCCAGTCTGGTACTAGACTAAATTGCTGGTACTAGGGAGGTTGAAGATCGATTTTTGGTTTGTTGCACTGAGAGAGGGTTTTCCGATTTATCCTTCCTCTTTAATACTGGTATAATTTCTATAAAACAATCTTCCTCGTCCCTGTTGATAAAACTAACCAGACAACAAAATTGTATCCACTCTCTATTTCTCAAACAAACTACTCTAATAAAAATCCTGCATTGTATACACTTTGAATGCTCTCCATTCAGTCATTTCTCATATAAACAAATACAGTGAAAATCCTGCATTATATCCACATATCAACCTTAAGTATTAAATTGTATTCCCCAACTTAGACAAGATTAACTCCGCTTAACCATACTAGAGAGCAGAAGAAAAGGCAAACTTAGAATTATCAGTCCAGCATATGACCAACAGATGGCAATCAAAACAGCAAACAAAAATTCGTTCCCAAATAATGGACTCTTATATCAACACACACATATATGTACATTATGGTTTCATAGCAAATTAGATTTAAGAAGCAAGTTGTTAAATTTGTTAATCTTTAGCAACAAAACAATTACTGTGATTTATGTAACATCATAAAAACATAATAATAATAATAATAATAATAATAATAATAATAATAGGGGTTTGCAAATAGCATTTTATATAGAATCATTTAATTTCAAATTGAGTAGTAAAAGAACAAACACTGGATAGTATAAATATAATATTTAATCTTATTGCATTTTTATGGAAATTAATTTAATTTTAAATAATTATATTAATTCTAACAAATCACTTTTTTAAATGCTGTTTTATATTTTATTATTGGCAGAAAGTGAAAAATAATAATTATTTTTTCACTTCTTAAATGTTCTATAGGTTTGATACCCATTAAGTGTTCTCTAGGTTTGTTACCCCTTAAATACTCTTTAGGTTTGATACCCCTTAAAGGTTCTCTGTAGGTTTTATACCCCTTAAATGTTCTCTAGGTTTGTCACTCCTTAAATTTTCTCTAGGTTTGAAACTCCTTAAAAGTTATCTATGTTCTCAGCTCCTTAAATGTTCTCTAGAATTATTGACACCTCATAAAGGAATCTTTAGGTTAACACTCCTTTAATCTCTACTCCCTTTCTGGCTTGCTAACAACAAAACTCCTTTAATCTCTACTCCCTTTCTGGCTTGCTAACAAACAAAACTCCTTTATTCTCTACTCCCTTTCTGGCTTGCTAACAACAATACTCCTTTAATCTCTACTCCCTTTCTGGCTTGCTAACAACAATACTCCTTTAATCTCTACTCCCTTTCTGGCTTGCTAATAACAGACAGGCTGATCACTCGGCTCATACATAATTGACCTCGGCAAGCTACTTAACCCCTCTATCCCCCTCATTTCCACACCCCAAAAGATGGTAGTGTAGAATATCTTTTTCCTTCTCTAAATATTTCAAGTTCTCTCACTTGCTGAACCTAACAAATAATTGTTAATAGAGCACAATGAGTCACATTTTTCTGAGCGTTTGGAATCTCGTGCAATTCTATATTTAACTTCTCTCTAGGATAACTTTGAGTATGTATAGGTCTAGTATGTCTATGACCTAAGAAAAGATCTTTAAAATATGAAGATTGGCTCAGATAAAGTAGCTGCTGTTGCCCTACAATCAGGGTTCTCTAGTCTCAAGTGATAGTACACAGACCTATCTTTTACTTTGATGAAAGCATTCTTCAATTATATCATATTTGAATACAATTGATATAGCTATTTTTAAAATATTACAAAATTTTTCACATATATGTCATCTGTAAACTACCCCCAAAATATTTTTATTATATTAAAAAAACCATTTTTATTTATCATGTAAAACACATTTCAAATATCCATTTTCACTAGCAAAATTATCTTTTCGAAATATTTCAAATATGTTTTAGAAAATCAGTAATAAACTATTCTTAGTTTGAAGGTTAAAAAAAAACCTTAAACACTGACCGTATAACATCTAAATATAAAGTTTGAAGAGATTCCATCAAACTATTTCGGCTATAACCCTAATTATACAAAGTTCTAAGACCCACTTTACTGAATTAGGGGGAAGAATTATGATGATAATGATGCTTATGATTATATGAACAGTAGTAGTAATGGTAGTAATATAATAGTAGTAACAATAACTATAATTATTATATCAAAAACACCTATTTCAGTGTTGAAAATGTTTACAAATCCATTCTTTTTCCAGATGAGAAACTAAAGAAAGGCACTTAGTAAATAAGTAGTGATATTGGTGCATGTATATACAGTTGTATTTTATTAAAAACCAATTACACTAAATGATTAATTTTAATCTCACTGGGAATAAAATAAAAAATCAAAGTCTCTTGTTATTAGGGTTTGACAGGGGTCTATAATTAAAAAAAATTGACATTATAATGAAGAGAAAGAGCCAGTCCAGGACAAGATAGAGAAGGCACGACCAAGGTGGTATGGCCATGTGAGAAAAATGGAGAGGGAAAGAATGCCCAAGAAGATGTTGGTTATGGAGGTGGGGGTAGGAGACCCAGTGGAAGATCAAGGGACACATGGCTGAAGGCAGTAAGCAGGAGTGTGGGGGAGAGAGGAGACTACTGGACCAAGGTGGAGGGGGAGAGGTGATGATGATGATAATGAATGTATTATATTATTAGTATTATTAAGCCCCAGGGTAAGACTTTTAACCTAATATCCAAAGCGTATAGTTTGCCATGCTGCCTACAATACTTAAGTTTGTTTGGATAAATAAAATAAACACAAGCAATTTGTATGTTTTGGAATAGTTTCTATAAAATAAACAACATTTTTAATATTATGGAAGAAAGTAACTCTATACAATTAAGTATAGCTCACTGGTAAAGCATTGGCATGCTAAGCCAAAAGGTTCCTGGTTCAATTCTTGTGTCTAGGTGTCATTTTTAAATTTATTCATTTTTGGTGAACAGAACTTGTCTAGTGTCGACCCTTTGGTGAGTTTAGTTTTAATATAACACATAAGCCCTGTTGAGTGAGGTTTCTGATGAAAATTAATTTTTTTTTATAGAAATTTTAAAATCACATTTTAAATATTCAATATTGTGTATTAAAATTATACATTTTAATAATGCCTATAAAAATTTACTATACTACTATAAAATATATAGAATTACACTCACTTTAGATTCAAAGATGTAATACTTAGAAGGGGAAAAATTCAAATACAATTCAGAGAGATTAAAAATATCTTTGTGTGTGAATTGAGTTGAAGCATAGATGGATTCAAAGTCCTACATCACATTCAGGGCACATCATCATAGTGTCTTTCGTCTTTGGCTGCGTTTTAGTTATGTGTTTGCCTCTGTGGCTTTCTCTTTGCTGCTCCTGGCAATAGAGATGGAAAATGTCTTGCAGTTGGCCGAAACGGGTATGATATGAGATACTACCGAACAGGTATAGATGGTAACATATGGCTGCTACCTTTCTTAACAATTGATATTTTGTAATTATGGGACAAAGCATTTGAATACTACAATAAGATGCGATTTATTCAACCAAGTGATTGCAACTGCCAGTCATGCATAACGAAGACATCTATGAAAAGAAAATGTCCCCAGTTAGTTTCTCTAACATCAAGATAAACTAATTACCCTGTAATGAACAGTAGAGCTATCTGTTTCAATATGTATACACCAGTAGTAAATGTATATAAACAGTTCCTTTAACATAGATAGCAGCAAAGTGTCAACATGTTTAAACATTTATTTATGTTCATACTAATTTAGACAAACATAAAAATGTATATTTACGTGTATATTCCAGAAAGCCATAAAAATATGAATGCATATATACTTTCATACTCACCAAAGGGAATGCTTTATTTTTACTATTTTATGTAGTGTTGGCAATATTTTATAAAAAGAAGTGACAATTTCAAATTCATATTTAGAGAGAGTGGATTTAAATTTAATGGAAATATACACTCAACAATATTCTTATAATTTATTTAAACAATTTTATGAAATATATTTTGCTATGAGGCATTTGTTTTGATATGTATTGGATGATGGTAATGAATAAAATGTATTACTGCTGTGTAAAAAGGTTGAGAGAGTAAAGTAGGAAAATTGACAGCTAACATTAATTTTTATTTTAGCTTAGTGATTTGTTAGAACTCCAGTAAATATGTAGCAAGTTAAGAAAAGTCCATCCTGCTGCCGCATACCAGAGGTATAATGAAGTAGAGTCGATCTTAGATGTGTATTATGTACTTATAAAATAATAATCAGGACATGTAAGGTCTAATATTTTTTGATATAATATAGGATTTTCATAAGGATTTGTTTATTTTAGAAATGCCTGAATGAAGACCATTCAGTGTGGATACAATTAAGTATTTTGTGGATATATTGCAGGATTTTCATAAAGATTTGTTTAGTTAAGGAATATTTAACTGGAGACATTCTGAGGGGATACAATGCAGATCCCCTAAATTAACTATAGTGTTAAATATAATTATAAAATAGAGGAAAAAAATACTTTAACCATACTGAGGTTAAAACCTGCCACAGTACATAAGGCCATAGACCCAACTTTGACCTCTTGGGTCATTGGCAAGCACGTTAACTCACATATAAAAATATATTATATATTATTCAAGGTTTGATTTAGTTTGTAAGGAAACAATATTTTATTTAAAGATTTTTTTTTTACAAGTCTTGAATCCAATTGTTAAATGTTTACTTCACTATATTAATTTTTAAGTTGTTACTGTAGTCAGAAACAGTAGTAACTAAATGCAAACATTTTATTATACATTCACATAACTGATGAATTTTTGGTCTTGTGTCTCATTTTAAAGCTTATACCATAATTATGTTGGCTAAACCACCATTAAATAAGCAGTATTTTAGCTCTAAAACCAGTTTCAATTAATTTGAAGAACAAAAATTAAATCTTGAACCTGATTTTTTCCAAGTTCTTGAATATCCTTAAGAATGAGAGATATTTGGAGATATGAAGGACCCTACTCTAGATAAAACCCTTTATTTACCCTAACAATTTGTGTTAAGTACTTCTTTTTTAATCTCAACAATTTTTAAAGATTTTTTTAGTAGGAAAAACTCTTTATTTTTACCATCAGTTTCTAAGTGGCCTAAATCACCAAACTTACATTGCACAAAGTGACTACACAGGTGGACCATTATTCGAAACCCAGCAAGATGCATTGGGGATGTTTTTCTACAAGTGATTTACAATCTTTTCCCCATCCTATCTATATTCTAATAAAGATGTGCTTCCTTTTTAATCACCCTCCTCATCCTTTTCCTTATAGTCACAGTAAAGGTACTTGATAGTTAAATAATAAAATAAATGGTATAATTTCCTTTTGTAAAGTTTTATATAAGCTTGTTTTATATTCATGACTATATTTATGATAGAATTTATAAAATATCATCAACCACTGTTTCCAGCCAGTGACCAGGTCACTTTAGTAAAATGCCTCCATCTTCCACCATTCTTCCTCCTCTAATTTATTCCATTCTTTTCCTATTACTTGAACACTTTCTGTTACCTGCTCCTCCTATCTCTTTCTTGGCCTCCCTTGCAGTATTTTTCCTACAAACATCATTTCCAACATTTTCTTTGGCATCTTATCTTCATCCATCCTCATTACATGTCCATACCATCTCAATCTTGCTTCCTCTACTATATCATGTACTACCTGTACCCCCATTCTTTCCTGGATAACTTCATTTCATTCCACTCTCTTTCACTTCCTCACTCCATTTTTGTAGTTGTTCCTGTACTTCCTCTTTCTTCTCTCCCCCATACCATCATGTCATCAGCAAATATCAATGGCTTTCATTCTTTACTTCCAGAGTTTTCCTTTTATAAAACAGAAAACATGTAAAGCACCTATCTGCACAGAAAGTTGGTTGATGAAGTTGATGTGTTGTGTTGTAGTTGTAATTGAGTTGAGATGTAGTTATTGGGCTGTGTGTTTGTTGTGTAGTGGTGTCGGAGTCTACAAAACAGTCCTTCTTAGAGCTCCTGTGCTATTACAACGGTGACGACGCTCTCCCTGAGGACCTGATTGAGGAACGGTGGTTCCGACAAGGAACTAGGGCCCGCGAACGGCAGAGGAAAACTTGGAAGTGAGTGGATTGTTTTGCTCTGCCTAGGTGGGGTGTTGTCTCAGATAATTATGTGATGTGCAAATATTCGAATAAGTATGATTAGAGATGGGTCAAATCCTACATTTTTCAAATCTGAATCCTAAATTTTCTTTTGCATCTTGAATTTAATTTTGAATCTTTAAAAATATTGAATATTTAGAACCTCAAGACACACGAAAACATGTAGCACACGATCTACGCTGATTGCAGCTTGACCCCTGAGTTAACTACTATTTGGCAGCTTTAGCCTCTCTTGATAACTGCATAGCTTCATCCCAGTTGGTTTGTAGATGGAAGTGGGAGGTAAATCCCAATATGGCGATAGTCTGATGATAGAGTATCTCGGGACTAGTTTAACTACTCTTCACTCAAGTCAAAACATGTGTTAACTCATTAATTTTCCATATTTTGAACCAAATTTAATACTACCTAATTCAAATGTTTTTCTAAAATGAAGAAGCTTTAGGATATTATGAAATGTTTTTGAAATTTTAAAGGTTCACACAAATGGGGTGCTAGTAAGGAAAGAAGAATTCTGAGTAACTATACCCACATCTGCATGGAAAAACATTTAATAAAACCACTTTGCACCCCTTCAGAATTCAAACCCCCTGGTAATACAGTTATTGTGAACCTGACACCTGGACCATCGATGTGGTTCAGGACAAAATATTTGACTTCCCGAGTCAAGATCTAGGTGTTTTATTTAACCTGCTTACTTTGATAATACATTTCAGAGACAATGGTGTTGCGGAGACGGTGTTCAGATCCATAGAGCCTTCGACGTCTGCTGCATACTGTGCTTTGCTGCAAGGCATGACCCGACACTACCAAGTGGACAGAGCTTGGCAGCTGTTTGAAGAAATGAACCACAAGGGGATTCCTCTCACCACAGAGGCTTACAACAGCCTCATTCGGGTGACCAGCTACCTGCGGGAGGGCATGGAGCAACGCTGGAGACTAGTTGAGGTGCTTTCTTATGCTTATTTCAACAAATATTTTTATAAAGGAGTAAAATACAAATTTTAATTATATTTTCATATCATGAATTAGAATCTTAATGTTATACATGGTGTATCTAGATAAGAAAAACCTCTTTTCGCTTTACGAGTTAATTGTATTATATTTGGAACACGGTGCAGGAAAGGTGTATGTATATAAACTCAAAAGGAACAAACACAATTTGGCGTTTACACTGAAAAGAAGAACATGGTTCACACTTTACATTGCTGCCATTGGACAAAGAGGTAATGGCTGCCTTTTGAAGAAAATCAATCGTTAGCGCTCAATCTCCCGACTATTAGAATGAAACCTTGGTCAGCAGATTGAACGATGACTATCGATCATCTTCAAGAGGCAGCCATTAACTCTTTGTCCAATGGTAGTAATGTAAAGTGTGAACTGTATTCTTCCTTTCATTGTACAGGCCATATTGTGTTTGTCCCCTTTTATAGGGTTATATCCATCTTTCCAGTTGCTTCTTCCAGATATAATACAATATTATACATAAAGAGATATCAGCACAAATTAAGAAAACAAAGAACACCAAGGAAATTCACAAGTATTTATCTAGCGAGAGGAAGAGAAATCACAAATTGGAAACATTCTGATCAGGATTGAACTCTTGTTGTCTTGAGTCAAGTAAAGGAGTGACAAGTCCCTTGCCATTCCTTAACCATATGACGTTTCAGGAATTGTTGGTGGCCATGGCGAAACAGGGTTTACAACCAAACGTGGGCACCCTCAACTCTGCTTTGGAAAATGTGAGCACTATGGGTCTACAAAGGCAGGCCAAGACATATGCACTGCGCACACTGGCAGAGTTTCGAAAAATTGGTGTGGATCCATCTCTTGCTTCATACTATTTTCTTCTCAACACCTTCTGCAAGGAGCGTGAGTTTCATGAGATTTAGATATTTTAAGGCTCTCAGCAATGGTTGGCTGCATTTTTAATGAGATTTAGGTATTTTAAGTTTCTTAACAATGGTTGGCCACATTTTTTATGAGATTTAGATATTTGAAGTCTCTTAGCGTTTGGTCGCATTTTTGATATGTTTTAAAAACAAGAAGCTTCTCTCAAGTTTAGGTTGGCCAATAAAACATTTTAATTTATATTAGTAGGAAGATGATTTGAAATAACTTGTTAAATGGAAAGTGCGTGAATTGATGTGTTGAGCTATATCCTACACAACATTATAATTTGAAAACATTAAACTAGATAATAATCTAAAACACTGGTCCCCAACTTTTACATATCACAAACTCCTTGAAGTTGATAATTTTCTGTCACCCTGCTAATCTACCCACACACACATTTCTAGTACTCTCTTGAACCAATTTCCTAAATAAAAAAAAAATCGAACACTAATGGGAAAAAAGATGATGTTAAGCCAAATGTGAATATTTTTTATATGATGTGAAAATACAAATGAAAAATAATTTTAAAATTTAGATGTTTTGTGGTGCAACACAGGACTCTCCTTGGATGCCAGGTTGGGAACCTGTTATCTAAGATTTGTTTATGCACTAGAATATAAAATATGTCAGCAATAATTTGTTTTAAGGTGGGGATGTTGGGAACCCAAGAAAAGGCCAGTGTTTTTGCAGTTTTTATAGCAAAATGAATACAATATTGCTTCAGTACAAATATAAACTTTTGTTATAGAGTTTTTCTTTTATTTACATGGTGATATCAACAGTTCTTGAATATCTGTCATGAGCATATTGATATTGGATGACATAATTTTTAAATTAATAGAAAAAGTTGTCGTTAAATTACAGGACATCCTTGACAGATAATCAAAAACTGTTGAGGTCAACATGTGAAGGAAATTGATTTCTCTGGTTATACTGAAGCAACATTTGATTTATTTTGACCAAGAATGTTTTTAAATAAAAACTTCAAAAATACTAACCTTTTCTCTCGTCTTCTACATCCCCATCTTAAGTTAGAATTGTAAGCCATCATGGGTCAACATACATTTCTGCTATAGTGTGAATTGCTGCCACACAATCAGGTTCTGCTCTATTATCAGCAAATATGTTAATGAAACTCAAGCATTGTGATCACAATTGTGAAATATATAAGGGGAACTTTTCTTACACTCTTTGAGGTTCATGTCATAGAAGGAAGAATGTAGAGGTAGGTGTTTAGGAACAAATAACAAACAAAATACATGGATTTTCATTATATATTTTTCTATGACCTGGATTGTTTACCAATTTTTTAATTCTCTCTTTTGTTTATTGGTTACCTCTTTAAGGAAGTTGTGTTGAACGTCTAACACTCTTAAGCTGTGTAAGCTGAGAAGCGTGTTCCTATTTTCATTGTAAAAGCCATATTTTGTTTGTTCCTTTTTTTGGTTTTAATTAGAGATGGGCCACTCGAATCTTCGAATCCACCGAATCCTGACAAGTATTCGAGATTCTGTGTTTTACTGGATACGATGTTCAAATTTTTCACCCCATAAACAAAGCACAATATTTTGAATTCAAAAATTACTTAGTTAGGCCTACTTGAAAAGCACAACTTAATCCATAATATTTATTTTGTCGGACAAAAGAGATAAACACGAATAAAATCTTCTTTAAAAAAAATTGTTAGGTGTGGAAAATTTACGTGCCTGGTACCCTACCCTCCCAACTGTATGGGAAACTTAAAGACTCGACCGTTTTGGCACATGCTCACTTCTAAAACATTCACCTCCCAAACAATCTTGTAAATATTTTATTGAACACATTAAAACTCTTCACAAACTGAAAATCAAAACTAGAATTACAAATAAACTCGAAATAAATAAAGCAAATTACGTTTTTTAAAAAAAAAAAAAGAAATAACACATTACGGATGATACAAAGTCAGCCGCCATTACACACGATATAAAGTCAGCCGCCATGACGTATATTATGTTTACTCACCCGTGTGATGATTAAAAAAAGATACTGTTAATTCTTACTATCCAACTGGTTTTAATTATCTACAACTATGCAAAGAACCCCAATTTATTGCATATGATCCTTAAGTTAGATATATTTTGTTGGGTTTCATGTAAAATAAATATTGTCAACAGTCAGACAGCAATAAAACTGTTTATTTATCCCTACTGGCCTACCGTATATCGATTGTTTGTTTAAAATTGATTCAGATAATCTGATCACTTAGTAAGCGCTCTCGAGTTTTAAGAATCAAAAAACGACTTGCTAATCCATTATTTATTTTTAAATTGATTTTAACTTAGTTTTTATTATCTTTTGAAATATGTTATTGAAGTAATTGTAGAAATATTAAAACGTAGTCCTGCCTTATAAAATGGGAATGAACATATTATAGTTGAAAATATGTTCGTGTTTTAAATAGAATGTATTCTCAGAAATCAATATATCACAAGAATCGAATATATTTGTTTTCTACGCAAAAATAGATAGTGGATATATAAGAAAATAATAATAAAACATACTGAGGCATAATTGAGTTCACTATTTCCAATGTATGTTTAATTGTTAAGCATGTTGTTTTAGTCTTTAATAAAAATATCCGCTTGTATATTTATTTTTGCTATCTTTATACAATAAAATATCCTTTAATGATGATTAAAGTGGATCAAAGGATAACTAAGCCTAATCTGTTTATTTCACATGTTTTTTTAGAAACTTAACTCATTCTAACAACAATTTTAAAAATAACTAAAAGAGACTCAAATTTTGATTGATTTGATTTTTAAACAATAATATGAGTATATATTGTTTAATTTGGCTGGATTTTAACCTGTATTTTGCGAGGGGTGGTTGGGGTTGATTAAAATTGAAAGCATGATTGAAATAAATCTTAATCCACAGTTTAGGCCTATATTGTGTAATGTAGGTCTATTTGTAAATCATTAAAATTTATAAAGATTTGTAGGATTTGGATTCAAGATTCGAGATTCTAAAATAAAATGTAGATTCGTATTCGAGAAATAGTAGATTCGTCCTATCTCTAATTTTAATCCCTCTTTAATGTACTTTTTTCCATTTAATAATGGTAAATGGCAGAGTCTATGGTGGTTATACACTCTGTTTTCCCTGTGAATCTTATAGGAGGACCAACGAGCAGCATCCTGGTGGACATCATGAGCCACATCAAAGGGCGGTCCTTCACTATCCAGGACCCCAAGGACACCTTCTTCTTTGTGACGGCAATGGACCTGTGTCGCAACCACTTGCACGACAAGGATCTAGCATGGTCAGTGGATGCACTCCTCCATACAGGCAACAACTACGACCTCATTGGGGACTCCTACAAGGAATCTATATACTAGTGAGTAATTATGAACTCATATGTAATTAAATATGATAAGTAGCAAACTGCCAAAGAGCTATACATAGTGTAGAACATGGTTTTTTTAGTGTTAAACTATTGATATAGTTGAATATATCATGTCTAGATGGCAGCACCATTCATGTACTGGGTGTGTTTAGGTATCTTATATACATTTCATTAGATTGATTCATTTAGTTATCTATAAAGGATTTCACTTCCATATAACAGATGTTTGCACAAGCCAGTCTGTGATGGTGTCATGAAAAAGAAAGGTTTTATATAACACTAAAGTATAAAACCATTTGAAGGAAAACCTCTTTTTGCTTTAATAGGTAATTGTATTATATTTGGAAGAAGTTATAGGAAAGTTGGACGAAAACATGTTAAAGGAATGAACAAAATATGGCTTTTACAATGAAAAGAAGAACACAGTTCACACTTCACGTTGCAGCTACTGGACAAAGCGGTAATGGCTACCTCTTGAAGAAAATCAATCCTTACCGCCCAATCCTCTGTCCTAGATTTCATTCTCTCGGAACTCATCAGAGAGAAGTTTGAAACAAGAAATTGGCAAAGGTTGATAGGACACATAGATAGGAACATGTAAAAGGAAAAGCGGAAAAAAGGTTTTCCTTAAAGTGCTATTATTATTATTTATGTGAATTTTTTAGCACCGTCTCTTGCTACCACACGAGTTAGGGATGACAAAGGTTGAATTTAGATTAATTGTACCCACATTTGAATGGAAAGAGCATCGGAAACCATATAAGAAAAATCATCCCCAGTACAACTGACCAGGATTTAACCATGATTTCTGCATCATCGGCAGACTTGTTTATTGTGAGAGTAGCACCTTAGACCATGCGGCAACCAAAGCGGATTTTATTTAAGTTATTTTGGTATACTAATTTATTTTACATCTCACTTAAAACAAATTAAAAATCTTAAAACAATCAATTTCAACTAGTCATTCACTATGTTGAAGTGTTGTACACTCTTTATAGCATTACTGCTCTTAGACTACGCATAAAAGCTATAGCCAGCAAGAACAGGCTATGCTGGTTGAGATCGCCAACCAATAGTCAAGCATGTGTAGTCTAAATTTAACAGTGGTTCTTAACTTGGGGGTAGCTACCCCCTTTCGGGTAAAGTGGCTATCCAATAAGGGTAACACAAGACAAACATACTTTTTTATTTATACCTATATTAAACTATCAGTTATGCTTTTAGACTAGAACTAGTAATTTGAACATAGCATATTTTTTGCTCAATTGTAGCTTTTGTGTCATCTCCATTCGCACCCCACCATGCATGTCTTACAAGATGATTTTGGTCTCCTTCCCCTCCACCCTCCTAAGTGTGCATGCATCGTTCTGCGCTGCCGGATGGATTGCAGACAGGGAGGGGGGCGGGTGGATAGCTCATTCCAGTCACTCAAATGCATCCACCCTCACCGGCTGTAATACTTTTTTTTATGTGTTATGTACAAGTAGTTACTGGAATTATTATTACATGTTTTATTTCATCAAACTTATGGCGGTACCTATCAGTTTTATGTATAGATGGGCCACTCGAATACTCGAATCCACCAAATCCTGACAAGTATTCGAGGATTCGGTATTATATTGGATTCGGTGGTCGAATCTTTCACCTCATAAACAAAGTATATTTTGATTTTTTTGAATTAAAAAATTATTAAGTTAGGCCTACTTGAAAAGCACAACTTAATCCGTAATCATTATTTTGTCGGACAAAAGAGATAAACATGAATAACATCTTCTTTTTAAAAAAAATTAATAATTGTTAGGTTTAGAAAATTTAACATGCCTAATACCCTATCCTTTTACCCCTATGGGAAACTTTGACTCAACCGTTGCAGCGCATGCTTGTTTCTGAAACTTTCACCTCACCAACAATCTTGTAAATATTTTAATGAACACATTAAAGCTCTTCAAAAACTGAAAACCAAAACAAGAATTACAAATAAACTCAAAATAAATAAAACACATTACACATTTTTTAGTTATATTAACAGTTTGAATCTTTCGTTGCAAGGAAATATGACCATTATCTTAACAGCACAGGATAAAGTTGCTAGTTTTCTGCGCAAGCTAAAACTTTACCAACACAGAATTAAAGTTGGCACCATTTCAGTGTTAACACAATTGTCTTGAGATCAACCGGTTTCATTGTTCAACATTTGTCTGCCCTGATCGATTCATTGAACTACTATTTCTCAAACATAAATGACTGTCAAGTCAATTCCTGGAAACTGAGACCATTTTCTAAAGATGATGGAATCTTTAAAGATGAAGACGTTTCTGCCTAACTCCAATTCCTTGGTCTATTTGAGCATAACACATTGAAAGTGGAATTTCAAAGTTATGACCTCCCTATATTTTGGCGAAAAGTGGGAGCCTAATATTCTATTATAGCTGACAGGGCTCTAAGAATTTTAATTCCATTTGCTACTACTTATAGATGTGATAGTGGTTTCTCAACTTCAGTATCAATAAAAACAAAGGCTAGAAACCGACTCAAAGTAGAACATGTCCTAAGATGTGCTCTATCGGAGACTAAACCAAATATAAAGACTTTTACATAAAAAACAATACCAACCTTCTTACTAATAGTTTACTCCTAAAATTTACAGATATTGTTTTTGTTTTGAATTTTTTTTTTCATAATAAATATTGTTAGTTCGCAACAAGTACATTTTTAATTCCCTTTATCGTCCCAAATTAAAGGATTCTAAAATTCTTGTTCCTGGTCTCGTCTCGATTGTTGAGCCTCGTTCTTGTCTCAAACAAATAAACCCCTACAAGAGTTGCTAAACACTTTTGCAATAAATCATTCTGTACTATATTATTATATACCCTGCTGTTTACAGCCTGTGACCTGGGTCAATTTTGTATTCAAGTTAAATATATTTTCCACTATCAGCTGGCTAGGCCTGTTATAGCTTAATATGCCTTATAATCTACCTTAAGACTAGGACAATAACAACATCCAATCCCCAGCCATTAATTTATCAATGTGAAAGGTTAAACCCATATTTTAATTAATGATAAATATTTGGCCATGTCGGGAATCAAACCGGGACCCTTAACTCAGCAGACAGACATGTTACCGACTGAGCTAAGATGTCAGTCTGTACTAAATTTTATTAAGTGAAAAAAGCTTTATTAATATACATTATAGTATATAATTGATTTTTTTAGGCACAAAACACTTTTATTTAAATGTTTAAACTTTAATTTGAATTCAGAATTATTTAATATAATCAATTAAACTTCACTTTAAATTAAAAAAGTGAAGTTTGAACACCCCTCATGTAATACCTATATTTTATTTTGTTTACACAAGTTTACTCTTCAGGTCTCACACTAACTCTAGCTTTTCTCAACTTCTAATGATCCAGTCGAAACTTGTTTGCGCTTCTTTGCTCTACTGAGCCGTTCGAAGTGTTCATGGAGTTCTACAATAAGATGGTGCCCAACATCTACATCCCAGAGCCAGGGATAATGGAGGTAAGTACATCCAGCCACACTTTACTAAACCTTCTTGACAAGTGTAAACAAGGTAAAAAAAAGTATTAACCACTCTGTGAAGCTACTATTCGACTCGCCCACTATTTTAACATTATTAAATAGTGGTGTTTATACCATCTCTCGAAAGTTGCTCATGTGAAATATTAGGCCATATTTTGAGCGCACCAAGTACTAAGGTCTCATCACTCACTCACAGCTAAGCTCCGTGGTAGACAGCTTTGTCCTTGGTTCTTTAGCTGGGGAGGATAAGGACTGTGGGCTTGATCAAACTTACGAGTGAAGAAACTGACTTTGAAGACAGTTGGTGTGGGCGGAATAGTCGAGAGGTGAGTGAGGGGTAAGAGCCACTCATAGCTTTCCAGTCGTACCACCTTCACTGTGGGGTAGTTAACACAGTCAGCAGTGTCTTATTCGTCCGGATTCTCCCTTGGTTTTGCTACATGTGGTTAATTACATTTTTTACTAATTATTAATCTGTTTATTAGTTTTAATATTTAGTTTTATTACTGTTATGTACTCTTAAGTAAATATATTTTCCTCTACAGTTAGGCACCCACCTCGGTGGCGTAGTTGGCTAACGCGCTTGTCGTGTTGCGCTCGACTGCTGAGGACGGGGAGATCGAGGTTCGAATCTTGGTCGGGTGAACTGTGGTTTTTTTTTCCTAAATGGTTTTCCACTCTCCCTCCACGCAAATGCGGGTTCATTTCCTCTAACTCAACCTTCCCAATTCCTAATCCATTAGGGTAATTAGTACTTAAAGCGTATAACCCGAACGGGTAGTAAAACGCGGTGCTAAATATTATTATTACAGTTGGGCAAGGGGAAAGGGATTGAATGAGAATAGAAAGGTCGGCAAATGAAACAGTATATGTGTGTGCATGCATGCGTGTGTGCGAGCATCTCTGTGGGCTTAAAGGGAAAAGGTATCTTTGCAAGTTCATCTAAAAGGTCAACCACTTGGTAGCAAAAAGATCTCTGAACCATAAGGAAGCGGAAGTGTCAAAAGGTGCTAAAACTAGGGATTTCAAACGAATCCATTGATACGTGGCTCATAGTAAATTTACTAAACAACCAATACTTTTAAAACTATTTTAAAACTAACTTTGTCATTTATTTATATTGTTTTGCCTTTTAGTTCCTAAGTTGAAATATAAATTATAAAAATCATTAAAAAGGTATATTTCATGTAGCATATGAAAGAGAAAAAAAAACTTTGGGCCTGTGAATAATTTAATGATATTTTTGTATTGCCACATTGCAAGTATCATTAGTGTTAATACCATTAAAATTCTATCATTTTTCATTACCATTATAATTGTCAGGTGTTAATTCATTTTCACAGTAGGAATGGGACCCTTGAATCCCTTAAATCCTTAGGGATATTCAAGGATTCAAGAAAATTTCAGATTCAAGACTCAGATTTTTTTTTCAATTTTTCAAGTAAAATTTATTTTATAGCTCTAATACTGCTTATGGTGGTTCAGAACCAACAAGATTACAGACCAAACTCAACAACCATCATGTCTCAGACCAGTAATTTAACACTTAACTGAATGTATGAATGTTATAATGACTGAATTATAAGAAAGAATGTTAACATTTAGTTACTATTTCTATTTTAGTCTATTAAATTTATATTTCCTCTTATGTTCATAATTTTTTTCCAAGATTTGGAGGTAAATTGGAAATTCAGATCCATAAAATAGTGGATTTGACCCAACTCTAGTTCACAGTTTAGCTTTTTTAATTTCTAGCGTGCTGTATACAAAACATACTTACCTTATGGGAGCATTCCAGTATTATGTAAATACATTTTTAGCAAAAATAATCGAATACCTGACCCCCCCCTTCCTCTTGCTTACTTAAGATTTGTCGACTTTTTTTCAATTGTTCACAAGAATAGCCATTCTTCTTTTACTACAATTTCGCTTATAGCCTGAACAGGTAGTAAGAAGCGATGATGAAAAAAATTATACAATTTATAAAATGCTGGTAATTATTAACATTGAGATGTGAATTAATATTGTGAAATAATTGACAATTAACATTAGTATACAATGAATTTAAATTTATTGAACAGGTAAAATTAAAACAAATTATAACATTATAAAATGTTAAAATTTTAATTCACTTTTAATTGAAGTTATAAAAAAAGTATTATTATTGTGAATACATGAATATTAAATTTATAATAAAAACATCCTAAACTCCATTTAATCCGATGACCAAGGCCCTCGAATCCACCTTTCAGCACTTTCAATCATTATGTTTATATTTGGGGAGGCTAGGTCACTCAAGCTTTGGCTTACTTCTATAGGCTTCTCCACTTCTTTCTTGTTTAGCCACTCAGCATCTTCATTGCTGCCCAAAGTCCAAGCGGCTTGCGATGCGCCATCCCTCAATTTTGCCCGTCTTTCTTTGTCTTACGTAACCATTGTTCTGACCCTTCCATCCCCTTGTCAGCAAAATTAGCAAAGCTTGAACCCCCTCCGCCCCCTTAAGGTGCTTACATAATACTTGAACGCCTCCTATAGGCTTATGTGTAGAGCTTGTGTTTTTATGTAATTAACTAACTAATAACCTACAAAGTATGTATATAAATATATGTAAAATCAGTTAAAATATTTAAAAAATATGTAATAATGTGAAAATATATTATATTGAATAAACCTTCTTTCCCCTGTCAATAATACATACATATGGCAGCAAATTTTGAAAGGAAGTAATAGAAAAACCCTCTTATGCTCCTGTACAATTACTTTCTTAATGAGTAGAATTGCATTATTAATTTGTTTTACACCATTTAAATTTCCCATTAACTAAAAACTTGGCTACCTGGCGGTCTAGGGGTAAGGTGTCAGACTTCTGTGCCGGCGGCCGGGGTTCAATCCTCAGTTCCGGCATAGATTTATCTGATTACCAAACCCTTCCTTCACCTCTGACGAGACATCTTGTGAATGTTGGGAATGTCAGGCCTCTACTGTGGTTCGGATTCCACGTTAAACTGTAGGTCCTCTATTTCATCTCACGATCACCCTACCATTAGACATTAGCGTAAGTGCGTATAACCCTAACGGGTAGTAAGACGCGGTGCTAATAATAATAACTAAAAACTTCAATATTTTATTTTTACGTCTAATACTGTTTCCAGTCTGTGACCCCGAGTCAATTTTTTTATTCAAACCATATATTTTCCACTACCAGCTTGCTAGGCCTGTCATTGCTTCATATGCCTTATTTTCTAACTTAAGAATAGAACAACAGACCCAAAATCCAGTCCCTGGTCGTTAATTCATCACTGTGAACAGGTAAACCCACATCTCACCAATGATAAATTTTTCGGCATGCTGAGTATTGAACCCGGGGCACTTAGCTCTGTAGGCAGACAAGCTATCGACTGAGTTAAGGCTTTGGATTAAAGACTTTAAATTAATGGGAGTATATAATTGGACTGCGCGCCATATTATTGATACAGATTTAAAATTATATTTCCTAAATTGATTTTGGGTTCTGTTTATTTTTTATTTTATTTCCTTGACTTGCTGCTTTATATTCATTTTTTATCCTGAGCAATGAGAAAATTAGAGAATCAGATCCAATAATTATTATTTTTACAACTCATTGACTTGTGCTTACAAACTGACACGTCAGGTAAGAGACGTGCTGAGGCCACTATCTGACAATGCTGTATTCTCACCCCCTCACAGCACAGAGATTTTCCTTTAAGAGATGCGTCTCATCTCTATAATATCAAAAATAAAATCAACCAAAATCGGCATCAGTGAGAAGCCTGATCGGTAGCAGATGATCCACATTGGCCTGAAAAATGGCAGCTCAGCCCAGCCCTATTTTACACTAAATTAAACTAATCACTTTAATACAAAATGGGGAATAAACTAGTTTAGATATATTTTAATTTAGATTAATTGGGGGGGGGG